>SJYC01143034.1:0-56722 GCA_006408675.1 Madoqua kirkii
TTACCTTTCTGGAAAAACAGAAGAAAAAAAGAATACATGTTTCTTAATGTAAGATCTAAAAGTGATTGGATGTGATGAGATCACTGTTGTTCAGTTGCCAAGTCATGTCCAACTCTCTGTGACCTTATGGACTGCAGAATGCCAGGCTTCCCGATCCCTCCCGGAGTTTGCCCAAGTTCGCATCCATTGAATCAGTGATGCCATCCAACCATTTTATCCTCTGTCACCCTCTTCTCCTTCTGCCCTCAATCATTCCCATACATAACAGGTAAACTGCAAACAGAAAACTCCGCTTTAACCAGGGAACAGAAGAACGTGTCAACGCCTTCTTAGATGGTTAAGCCAGAGATCACTAACACAAGATCCCTGTAGCTGAAGGATCCTGAGAGCTGAGTTACATCATCTAAGGCAGATTTCTGAAAATGTCCTCATAAGCATTACCCAACACAGGGTTTTTTGTACTCTTGGAAATCTATGTAATCTACTGGATTTTAGACTTTTATCTGAGGCTCTGATTGTTGTGGGCTCCACCCCAGTGGGTCCTCCTTTTTCTCCTCCACACCATGTCAGCTAGAACTCTGCAGCCAGTCTGCAGAATCTTGGAACTAGAGGCCTGGCATGGATGCGGCCTTCAAGCCTCAGGAGGTATCGAAGCAGAAGGGCACTCTCAGGGTGGGGCAGGACTGAGGTGAGGTGGAGAAACTCATTCTGGACACAAGAGTGGTGGCAGGGGAGTGGACAGGAAGGACGGACCATAGACCCTGGAAAGAGTTCATTCAGCATCTGGGAACTTTGAAACTACAGATTCATTCTCGGCATCTTTTGCACAGGTGCAGATGGAGGGAGCTCAAGGCTAACGATGAGGATGGAGCAGGTATGTCTGGATGGAGGTAATAGCTGGGGTCGCCTGGACTGAGCCCGCACCATGGGCCAGGAAATACATAACCCTGCTTCATGGCATCCGCACAGCTGTACTAACATGAAGGAAAGTCAAAAATAATAGCGGTCAGAGTTCCCATGGTGTGAACCCTGTATATTTCCGACGCTGCCTACACATGCATTATTTCCTCTTGATGCTATTTTTCCTGGCTTCCAACATTTATCTCTAAAAGACCCATCCTAATATCAAAACACTGAATGTCTTCACTTGAGACTTAAGTTTCCTATCCCCTTGGAAAATTCCATCCGTTGAGTAGAGTGTGTGTGTTTTGGTCTATTTGTCTCAAGGAGAGAAGTTACTAGGGAAGAGAGTTAGAGGAGTTTGGTTCTTTAGGAAAAAAGACTTTAGATGCTACGTAGGTGATGACTGTTGCTCTAGGATGAGCGCTGTTCGGATTCAGTCATTCACTCCTCATTTAGAGCATTTTTTAATTGAGTGCTTGCTGTATACCAGGCACTACAAAATTCTTTCTTCTCCAGCAAGGCAGTTAGCCATTTAAAAAGTGAAAGGCCAAGGAGATGTACACAATTACAGGAAGAAGGGTCACTGGGGATCATGGACCCTTCAGATGAACTCTGTCATTTTCTTACAACCCTACTGTCCAATTTCCATCTCTGAGGACTAAGCTCTAGGAACAGATTATGTCAGCTTTCCCATGGCATTAAAACAGATCCCTCATCAAATCCGGAGATACAATGAGCTATTAAACTGCCTTCTGTGTATTCCGATACAAATTGCTAAGCCACTTCAGTCGTGTCCACCTCTGTGCTACCCCATAGACTGCAGCCTACCAGGCTCCTTGGTCCTTGGGATTCTCTAGGCAAGAACACTGGAGTGGGTTGCCATTGCCTTCTCCGAACTATCCAGTTAGAAGTGGTTAAAAGAGTATGCTTTATATTATGTGATTTTTACCACAATAAAAATCATTAAAAAATAAAAATAAATTACATTTTATTGGAATTTTACAAAAATATGTGTACATATTTAAAACAGGCGTAATCTTCAACAAGGTTAGTTTATGCCTTCATCTGATAACCAGAAGAAGTAATTCACTTTATTAAGCTTTTCCAGCCAGCTTTCAGCATTGGGGGGGGGAAAGCAACATGAAATGCTATTTTCAAAAGCTATACATTCAGGACATTTTTAAAAATATTTTTCCCCCACTGTATTTTGTTTTAGCTTCAGAGGAAGACAGAAGGGGACCATATTTATGTTCATTTAAAATTTTTTTTGCAATAACTCTAAGGGAACTCCAACCTCAGCGTGGGAAGAGGGTCACCCCAGTAGGGCCACTGACATACAGAACTCAAGCCAGGTGTTCAAAGTAACACTGATTGAAGGGGCCTCAGCTGTTCCAGTCTCATTGTTCAACCTTTTCCCCTTAACTGTTCTCTTGGAAATGTTAATAGCAAAGTAGAGAAGGCAATGGCACCCCACTCCAGTACTCTTGCCTGGAAGATCCCATGGGCAGAGGAGCCTGTTGAGCTGTAGTCCATGGGGTCGCTAAGAGTCGGACACGACTGAGCGACTTCACTTTCACTTTTCACTTACATGCATTGGAGAAGGAAATGGCAACCCACTCCAGTGTTCTTGCCTGGAGAATCTCAGGGACAGGGGAGCCTGGTGGGCTGCCATCTATGGGGTCGCACACAGTTGGACAGGACTGAAGCAACTTAGCAGCAGCAGCAGCAGCACATCTCCACGTCATCATGTTCTGAGAGCTTAACTGTTACCAGTCCTCACGACAGCCTGGCATCGGCTCCATTTCTCAGAGGTGCAAACTGAGAACATGGGCTCGCTCCGGGTCTGAGTCGGGAGGAGGCAGAACTGAGGCTTGAAGCTGGGCAGCTTCTGCTCACTGTCCACGCTTCCAGATGTCCCCCTCGGTAAAAATAAGATGGCTGGGATGGTAGCCTCTCAAGCGCTGAAACAGATCGTCATTTCGGAAAGGCATCAAGAAGGCCCAGCCCCCACGTTACTCTGGTTTAAGCTCTGCGCTGCAATACATGGACAGTGTCCAGTCTAGACCACCATCCTTGACCCCTTCTCTTCATTCCCAGCACAGCAGCTGCGTGACGCATCCAGAACACGTCTAAACAGACAGAAGTTAGAAAGGGAGAGGGGCTTCTCCGGCGGTGCAGGGGATGAGAATATGCCTGCCAACGCAGGGGACACAGATTTGATCCCTGGGCCGGGAAGATCCCATATGCTGTGGAACAACTAAACCCGTGTGCTGCAGCTACTGAGCCCGTGCCCTGTACCCTGGGAGCCACAAGTGCTGGAGTCTTGCCGTGCAACATAGAGGCTATGCTCTGCAACAGAGGCGTCACAATGAGAAAGACGCCCGAGAACCTCAAGGAAGCACAGTCCCCACTGGCCACAGCGAGAGGAAAGCCTGCACAGCAGTGAAGACCAGCACAGCCGAAGATGAAATGAATAAGAACTAAATGATTTTTTTTAAAAAGAGAGACGGAATTCCCAAAGATTTTGTTTTTTCAGGGACATTTTTTATTAAGAAAATAAATCTTAATGTGGTTCATAAAATTGAAAAGTGTATACTGAAAATTCTCCCAATAAATGTCTTTGCCCAGCTGTGATAAGAAAAGATCCACAGGAAACCTGTCCACGATGACTGCTGTTTAGCTCCGCCTTTCAGCATGCATTCTTAGAAGACACAGGAAGAAACTTCCCACAAACAGCTTAGGATTCCATCTGCACTGAGCCTAAAACAGAGGATCCCAAGTTTTCTATTCTAACATGGTAAGGATCTGGGCATTCTTGCTATGAGACACCCAAAGCAAAGAGCATCCCTTTAAATATGATATTCTTAATATTCACCTATGTGCTCTTTAACAGTCCCTATGAATTTTAAGGCATTTTTTAGATGCTTTCTAAATGGGTAATCAACTGGTGAATATGAAATTTCTGTCTTATTATTTGAGGCATGAATTTCTTAACTGCAAATAAGCACGGTTCAAGATATTTCTCTCAAAGACTATCTTTCAAGGGCATAGAAAAGCTATTATGCAAGTCAAACCACAATGAGGTATCACCTCACACTTGTCAAGATGGCTATGATAAAGACAGAAAGCAAAACTTAACAGGTGCTGGGGAGGATGCGGAGAAACTGCAACCCCTGCACATTCTTGGTGGGAATGTAAAAGGGAAGAGCTGCACTGGAAAACAGTATGGCGATCCCCTGAAACAGTTTTTAAAAAGAACAACCATATGAGCCAACAGTCCCACTTATGCAAATCTATCCAAAAGAATTAAATCAGGATCTCCAAGAGACATGAGCAGTTCCATGTTCACTGTGTACTCTTCACAACAGTCAGGATGCGGACCATGATGTCCACGGATGGATGAACAGATAAAGAAAACGGGGTACATGAATACAACAGAATACTATTCTCCTTAAGAATAAAGAAATCAGAAATACAATATAGCACGAATGAATCTGGAGGACATTATATTACTACTAAGTGAAAAAAGTCACAGAAAGACAAATACTGCATGATTCCCCCTATATAAGCTATTTTTAAAAGTCAAATTCAGAAAAAGAGTGAAGTGTTGGCTGCCAGCAGCCAGAGGAGGGAAAAAATGGGGCATGATTAATCAATAAGCATAACGTTGCATCAAGTAGAAAGAGAAAGCTCTGGATACCTGCTGTACAACCTTGTACCTCTGTGCAACAGTAATGGACACTTCGGAATTTGTTTACAGACATCCTTGGCAATCCAGTGGTTAAGATTTCATGTTCCCATACAGGGTCCAATCCCTGGTTGGGGGACGAAGATCCCATGTGCTTTGTGGTCAGAAAACCAAAACAGAAAACAGAAACAGTGTTGTAACAGGCTAAAGGCAGGCTTAAAAACTGGCCACATTAAAAAATATTTTTAAAAAAATTGTTTAAAAGCTGGATCTCATGTTAAGTATTCTTACCACAATAAAATACATTAAAAAATTATTGTGTCTTAATCATTTTCTCAAGTTCACATTTGCAGGTCTGGATTCTATTTATAACCACAACCCCATACAATACACAGCAACAGGGAAAGGAGACATGAGGCAGAAAGACAGCTGGTTGCCCCACTCACAGCAGGAGAAATTCCACATTGGCTTGGGGTCACCCTGATGGGGGAGGCAGGTTCAGATTGAAGTGCCCTGGGAAGGCACTGGACAACATCTGGGGCCAAAAAGTTGGGTGTATCACTCCCTCGAGTCCCTTAAAACATCCCTGGGGCCAGACAATTTTAGGAGCTTAATTTCTACCGCAATCCCACAGACTTCCATGTCACTTGGGCATAACTGTGGCCACTCTGGAAGTCGAAGTGTTAGTGACTCCATCGTGTCCGACTCTTTGCAAGAATTCTCCAGGCAAGAATACTAGAGTGGGTTGCCATTCCCTTCTCTGGGGATCTTCCTGACCGAGGGATCGAACCCAGGTCTCCTGCATTGCAGGTAGATTCCTTACCACCTGAGCTACCAGGGAAGCCCACTCTAGGAAATACAGAAATAATGTAGAAAGATCCTTTAACCTTCATGATGGATAAGATGGAATGTTGGGGCCCTTCCTCTGATAACTAGGAACACATGGCTGGCTAACATGGCCTGAGTCTCAGTTAAGGTGAGTTGAAATCATGAGCACTGACTTCTCAAACGTTAGTATTCTGAATTAATGGTGAAAGAACATAGCAAAGAATATCAAATAAATTGGAAAGCTTATTCAATTTAAATTAAGCTGAAACTCAGACATGCTGAAAAACCAGATTGTGTTCTTGAAGCTCCAATACTTTGGCCACTTGATGCAAAGAGCTGACTCACTGGAAAAGACCCTGATGTTGAGAAAGACTGACGGCAAGAGAAGTGGGCAACAGAGGATTAGATGGTTGGATGGCATCACCAAGTCAATGGACATGAGTTTGGGTAAGCTCTGGGAGTTGGTGATGGACAGGGAGGCCTGGCGTGCTACAGTCCATGGGGTTGCAAAGAGTCGGACTCAACTTAGCGACTGAACAATAACAATATGGTTCTGATGAGCAGTCAAGAGGGACTCTTCAGAAGCTACTTGGAAGAACAAGCGTTCAGCTTCTATTAACATTTTTCTAAGGAGAAGATGCCATTATTTACACCCGCAGCTCCAGAGTGATATTTCTGTGTATGTGCAGTGCCTCTCAATATACTTTATTTCCCTGCTCTTCCTCAAACTACGTGCCATTTGAGGGAGACTGCAAAAATGTGCACAAGACAAAAATAACATAAACGATCACAGGAATGGAAGTGAGTGTTATATAAGGGCAGAAAAGCAATTAATCAAGAGATAAAATCAGCGCATTGAGCAAGCGTACTATTTATAGTTGCTCAAGGTAGCACATCAATTTATCTCTGAACTTTCTACTCACCAAAGGAAAAAAGGAAGTTATGTCCTGTGACCATTCAAGATGTCAAAAAAAAAAAAAAAATACACATGAACCAAGTTATTCAGGAGAAGAGATGCTTTTCCTGAGCTGAATCTTGACAGAAGTTTCTCTTGTGGCTTCTCCTTCAGAGACCTGAGTGGCGCAGCAGGCAGAATCCTTCCCACCACCAGCTAACAGACCTGAGAACACTCCCCGTGCACAGCAGGTGCTCGGAGCACTCAGCTCTCAGCCACTGCAGGTGCAGGAATCCCGGGACTGTGTGTGCTCAGCCGGTGCTCCACACTTCCTGTCTCTTGACGTTGTTCTTGTTATAATTTACTTATGTCCTTTTTATTGGAGTAATCGTTAGATACATCCACTCCCACATTCACCGTAGCACTATCTACAACAGCCAGCACATGGAAGCAGCCTAAATGTCCACCAACAGAAGGACAGATAAAGATGTGATGTATATGTATATATACACAATGGACTATTGCTCAGGCATTAATAGGGAACAACGCTGTGCCATTTGCAGACGTGGATGGACCTAGAGACTGTCAGACAGGGTGAAGTTTAAGTCAGAAATAGAAAAACAGATATTGTATAAAAGTGCACGTATAGAAAAATGAACCTATTGACATTGTTTTGGAAAGAATCAGAAATATGAGTGCAAAAATATAAGAAATGGATGATTAAACTATGAAAAGATCTTGGAAGATGGAATGCTATATACATATATTCCAGTTTCCACAATCTTCTAATTTCTATGTTTTATGTTTAAGCCTTTTCATCATTTATTTACGGCTGCACCGGGTCTCTGCTGCAGGCAGAAGCTGCTCCCGATGTGGCGTGCAGGCTTCTCCCTGCCGCGCTCCTCTTCTTGCGGAGCGCAAGCCCTGGAATGAGCGCCTCCGCCTTTCTGGCGCATGGGCTCAGCTGCCCAGCAGCATGTGGAATTTCCCCAGACTAGGGATCAAACCCACGCCACCGGCATCGGCAGGCAGAGTCTTAACTGCTGGACCATC
Organism: Madoqua kirkii; assembly: GCA_006408675.1. Taxonomy (NCBI): domain Eukaryota; kingdom Metazoa; phylum Chordata; class Mammalia; order Artiodactyla; family Bovidae; genus Madoqua; species Madoqua kirkii. The sequence continues at coordinate 7,368 of SJYC01143034.1, forward strand.
AGGCAAGTCCTAACTTATATGCTTTAAATCCAAATTTGCCTCGGGAAATTGATCTGATGTATGGTGGGCGAACAAACATTTACAGATCTTATCTGGTTCATGTATCCCATTAGACTGCTTACTCATGCCAGAGATGGCTCCAAACTCTTATGTATTCCTGTTATAGTAAATACAGGGGTGAAACATGCAAAATGGCACCTAACACACCACAAACGTTATGTGTTAGCTATTGCTACTTATCTCATCCACAAGGTCAAATACCAATAAGCAGCAACAGGGATACAGGTGATGTGCAGAGATCTGGGGTACAGATTGTGTCTAAGGTCATGTTACCATCAGTGGAGGGGCTGAGATTTGAACTTAGACAGTTAGGGTCCTGAGTCCAAGGACTTCACCACCACGCTATAGGACCTCCCCTGGTAACTCCACACGAGTGGTCTCTTTCCCAGACATAACACATTATGAGATGGACCCTCAGAAGACTCAGCTTCATCACTGGTGGGTATTTTCTGAAGACTATCCTGAAGCCAGTCAAGGAGAAAGCGATGAGACCTGAACAGGGGCAGCCCCGTGCAGATGAAAGCAGAGCCTCCTGGGAGACGTTAAGCGTGGCAAGATTTATTTGGACAGAGATAGGAAATGTGATGTCTGGGTCATTAAAAAAAAGTTGATCTCCTCGATTTATAGTGAATGTCATTTGTTCCTCTCCCAAACCTCCTAGAGGCACTCAGCCGGGTGCAGGCTCTGCAGAGATGGAGGGTGAATATTCCTGAGTGTGAGGAAGTCAGGTAAGAAGTTGCTGGGCTCAGAAAGCAGAGCGGGAAGGTCTCAGCAGACAGACCTGAGGACCAGGGCAGAAACCGGACCATTAGGGAAGTAGGCGATGTCGCTGTTTAAGATGAAGTGGACAGGGAGGGGACTTCTCTGGGTCCAGTGGCTAGGACTCCACATTCCCAATGCAGGGGGCCCGAGTTCCATCCCAAGTCAGGGAACTAGAGCCCACATGCGTCAACTAAGGGTTTGCACACTGCAATTAAAGATCCCACATGTTAAAATGAAGACTCAAGCAGCAAAATAAATAATATTTCCAAAAAAAGAAAAGGACCCCAGTTCAAGAAAAAACCTTTTTTTAAAGCTGTTTCCATGCATAACCTCTTCTTTTTGGAAAGTATGCTTCTTAGGTGGTGCTAGTGGTAAAGGACCCGCCTCTCAAGGCAGGAAACTTGAGACACAAGTTTGATCCTTGGGTTGGGAAGATCCCCTGGAGGAAGGCATGCCAACCCACTCCAGTATTCTTGCCTGGAGACCCTCATGGATTGAGTAGGCTGGTGGGCTACAGCTCATGGGGTCACAAAGAATCGGACACAACGGAGTGACTTAGCATGCAGGCACATCATGCCTATAAGAGTGTACCGAGAAATTAAAAGAGTTTTGGTTTTTTGAAACACAAAGTTTTGGTTTTCTTAAATCAGAACCTGCTTACAGTGGGGCAGATTCCATCACAGAAAGAGGCCTCGGTGAAACTGCACAGATGCGGCTCTTCGGTTGAAAAGAATGCACTGTGCCCTTGCTGAGTGTGAAGGGACCTCGTTTAAGCAAGAAGGCCCCTGAATGCAGCCCCAAGCCACAGCCTCAAGCTCACCAGCCCTGTTAAAACTGGGACCCACCCTCACATCACAACACTGAGTGGAGGCGCCTCAGGCTTGAGAAAGCCCCCGTGGTAGGTGGAAACTGAAGTTGGGCAATGGATATAACTTCTTCCAGTGGGTGGAGGCAAACCAGTCAACCTTCTCAAAATCCACCTGTGTTTCAGGGCCCACCCCATTTCCTGTTCTGGAGTCTGTCTTGCACTTGGAGACGGCTGTTCCCTGCCTTGCTTGCTCTCTATCACATCCTGGCGGAATACTTTTGTTCCCATCTGAAACGCGTATTTTAAAAAATCTTTTATTGGTGTGTAGTTGATGTACAATATACTGTGTTAGTTTCAGGAGTACAGAAAAGTGAATCAGTTATACAGACACATATAACCACTCTTTTCTAGAGTCTACTCTCACATTGGTTATCACAGAGTACTGAGCAGGGCTTCGGTACTAGACAGGAGGTCCTTGTTAGTTACCTATTTTATATATAGTACACAGGGAAAAAGTGGAAACAGTGACAGATTTTATTTTCTTGGGTTCTACAATCACTATAGATGGTGACTGCAGCCGTGAAATTAAAAGATACTCACTCCTTGAAAGAAAAGCTATGACAAACCTACAGAGTATACTATAAACCAGGGCATTCACTTTGCCAACAAAGGTCTGTTTTGTCAAAGCTACAGTTTTGCCAATAGTCGTGTATGGTTGTGAGAGCTGGACCATAAAGAGGGCTGAGCGGCAAAGAATTGATGTTTCCAAACTGTGGTGCCGGAGAAGAGTCTTGAGAATCCCTTGGAGAGCCAGGAGATCAAACCAGCTAACCCTACAGGAAGTCAGCTCTGAATATTCACTGGAAGGACTGATGCTGAAGCTCCAATCATTTGGCCAGCTGATGCACAGAGCTGACTTACTGGAAAGGATCTCGATGCTGGGGAAAATTGAAGGCAAAAGGAGATAGTGGCGGCTGAGGATGAGCTGGCTAGATAGATAGCATCACCAACTCAATGGACATGAGTTTGAGCAATCTCCCAGAGATAGTGAAGGACACAGAGGGCTGGTGTGCTGCCATCCATGGAGTCACAGAGAGTTGGACAAGACTTAATGACAGAAAAACAGCAAGAATATTCCATTGTTTGTATGTATGTGTATATATATAACATATATGTATATTCTTTATCCCTTCATCTGTTTAACAAACATTTATAGAGCAAGGCTACACCAGGCACTGTCCCAGGTGCTGGGGATACAGCTGTGCCCATTTCCATGGTGCCCGTGTTTGAGGGGGTGAAGCCCCTCTCCCAAGCCCCCCACACTCTGCCCTTGAAGCCCACGGTCCGCTCCCGCTCCGACCCTTCTGTAGGTGAGCAGGCCAATGGTTACTGGCAAAGCAGTCTTCAGCTCATTCCACAGTTCATCCGGAGGGCGCTGTCTTCCCGGATGTCCTTCTCAGTTCACGGGGTGATTTCATTTAAGAACTCGATGAGGGAACTGCCTGGGAGGACTCACAGATCTCCTCGGGCCCCTCCAGGAGTCCGAAGAGGCCAGTCCCACGAGAGGCCCCAGCGACGCCGGCCGGGCGTTCATCCCAGGCGGCCTCAAACCCCAGTCGGGACCAACCCCCTCCTCTGCGGTTCTCCTCCCAAGAATTCAAAAAGCACAGACTTAGTCCTAATGGACCCAACGAGCTCCTAATCGGGTTACGCGCCATGAATGGAGGTAGTCACCACAAAAGGTATTTTTAGGACCCCAGACAAGGAGGAGATTGTCTGGAGCGCTCCGGGGTAATTTGTGGGTCTGTTTCATTTCTGACTCAGAGGCAGTGGAAAAGCTGCTTCAGAGAGCCCGCGGCTGAGCGGCGGGTGGAGCTCAGCAGTGATTCATGGAGCGCTCGGGGCTCAGACTGAAACTGGAGATGTTTGTCTTCACAGCTGGGTGTTATTTTTACTCTTACTAAATATTCTCTTACACCTGGAACGTCAGCCTCTTCCCACCAGGCCCGTTCCCCTCCCCCCTTCTCCAAAGCAGCTGAAGACAAAATTAATTCAAGAGTCACCACCAACAGTTAGCTCTTTGTCCCCAAAACGGGGGTTGATGTTTCCCTGAGAAGGTTTCATGATTTCAGGCTGTATTTCTTTTAGCAGCTGAAACCGAGGATGGGCAAGACGACATCATACTCAGATCTTGAAAACTGGGGAGGAAACGCAGCCTTGACGAATTCATCCTTTGGAAGTACGATATTCTGTAGAGTGAGATCTCTGCAGAGAGTTTACCTGACAAAGACGTGGCATCCTCTCCATCTCCTGAGTTTCTTTTTTCTTGAGACACTTTTCCTTTTCCAGAGAGGAAAGAATGTAGCCAGGTAGCCATGATGGAGCTTCAGGGTTTTATTTTCTTAACAGGCTATGTAAGTCCTGGTTAGCCAAGATGATTTTCCTTTACAGGAGAGAAAATGGCAAGCATTTCCCCTTGTCCCTGATGGCAGCATCCACACGACCTGATGAGACTCCTTTACATCACAGGGAAGAGTACGGCTCTTCCACAAAATGGCACCCATCTGTCCAACATCCCGAGAGACGGCAAAGACGGTCATGAGTGACACCAAGAGGAGAGATGAGGAATGCAGCGGGGGCCCCCGAGAACGTGTCTCCCTCACTAACTTTCCCCCAGTGAGGCCCTTTCAATCCATGCCTCAGCCCCATAGCCCAGCAAACTGACGTCTGTGAAGACCCAAGGTCCCTTGTAAGTAGGACAAGCTGTTCCTATCCAACTTCACTAACACAGTTGGGAAAAGCACTCGTTTTCCAGCCTCCAACACTGAGCCACCCACGGCTTGGAAGGTTTGCAAGGCGGTTGAGCTTAACTAGGAGACATCTTTCATGCCAATCGGATTCAGAACCCCGAGGCAGAGAGCAATCAACATCACCAGAGCCGCAAATTTCACTATCCTAAAAGAACACATAAAATCTTCGAAAAAATGTCAGAACACATACATGGAGTCAAAGCAGAAAGATGTGAGAGAGACCAGTCCCAGGGAGCCACTTTCAAAGGTCAAATATTGAATGTTTCACATTAAATGAGAAAACCTGATGTTAAAAGACCTTTAGCCAAGATCTTGTTCTGTAGGCAGGGGTTGGGCAAAGCACCTCTTCCCACACAATGACATGTAGGGAATTTTAACAGTCACCACTATAAAACTGAGAGTTTTTTATTTTTAATTTCAGCCCACTGAGTATTTACTAAGAGACACTGCTGGGCTCAGACAGCAGGTCTCATCATGCTAATTTTTTTAAAAGTGTGGTTCTGTTTGGAATAACGTCATGAAGGTACCCTAAGGAAGGCAGAGCCCCGAAGAATTGATGCTTTTGAACTGTGGTGCTGGAAAAGACTCTTTAGAGTTCCTTGGACAGCAAGGAGATCAAACCAACCAATCCTAGAGGACATCAACCCTGAATATTCATTGGAAGGACTTATTTCCCCTTGTCCCTGATGGCAGCATCCACAGCGACCTGATGAGACTCCTTTACATCACAGGGAAGAGTACGGCTCTTCCACAAAATGGCACCCATCTGTCCAACATCCCGAGAGACGGCAAAGACGGTCATGAGTGACACCAAGAGGAGAGATGAGGAATGCAGCGGGGGCCCCCGAGAACGTGTCTCCCTCACTAACTTTCCCCCAGTGAGGCCCTTTCAATCCATGCCTCAGCCCCATAGCCCAGCAAACTGACGTCTGTGAAGACCCAAGGTCCCTTGTAAGTAGGACAAGCTGTTCCTATCCAACTTCACTAACACAGTTGGGAAAAGCACTCGTTTTCCAGCCTCCAACACTGAGCCACCCACGGCTTGGAAGGTTTGCAAGGCGGTTGAGCTTAACTAGGAGACATCTTTCATGCCAATCGGATTCAGAACCCCGAGGCAGAGAGCAATCAACATCACCAGAGCCGCAAATTTCACTATCCTAAAAGAACACATAAAATCTTCGAAAAAATGTCAGAACACATACATGGAGTCAAAGCAGAAAGATGTGAGAGAGACCAGTCCCAGGGAGCCACTTTCAAAGGTCAAATATTGAATGTTTCACATTAAATGAGAAAACCTGATGTTAAAAGACCTTTAGCCAAGATCTTGTTCTGTAGGCAGGGGTTGGGCAAAGCACCTCTTCCCACACAATGACATGTAGGGAATTTTAACAGTCACCACTATAAAACTGAGAGTTTTTTATTTTTAATTTCAGCCCACTGAGTATTTACTAAGAGACACTGCTGGGCTCAGACAGCAGGTCTCATCATGCTAATTTTTTTAAAAGTGTGGTTCTGTTTGGAATAACGTCATGAAGGTACCCTAAGGAAGGCAGAGCCCCGAAGAATTGATGCTTTTGAACTGTGGTGCTGGAAAAGACTCTTTAGAGTTCCTTGGACAGCAAGGAGATCAAACCAACCAATCCTAGAGGACATCAACCCTGAATATTCATTGGAAGGACTGATGCTGAAGCTGAAGCTCTAAAAATTTGGTCATCTGATGCAAAGAGCCGGATCATTGGGGAAGACTCTGATGCTGGGAAAGATTGAAGGCAGGAAGAGAAGGGGACGACAGAGGATGAGATGGTTGGATGGCATCACCAACTCAGTGGACACAAGTCTGAGCAAACCCTGGGAGACATTGAAAGACAGGGAAGCCTGTTGCACTACGGTCCGTGGGGCTACAAAGAGTCAGACATGACCGAGCGACTGGCACATTCACCTTTCACTTCCCAGTGGCTGGGCTGATACTCAGAGGGGCCGAGGCTCAGTTCTCAGGAGGATTTCCAGCTTTGGCTTGTCCACCCCCTCATTCGGGGGTGCAGTCCCCAAACCTGGGGCTCAGCCGCAGTTCCTTCTTCCTCCCTCCGTGTGTGTGGGCTTCATCGCTCAGTTGAATCCGACTCTCTCTTCATGGACTGTAGCCCACCAGGCTCCTTCTCTCCACGGGACTCTCCAGGTAAGAATACTGGAGTGGGTTGCCATTTCCTTCCCCAGAGGATCTTCTCAACCCAGGGATCGAACCTACATTTCCTGTGTCTCCTGCACTGCAGGTGGATTCTTCATCCACTGAGCCATCAGGGAAGTCCTTCTCACCAACCAGCAAAACGTATCAGTTCTACCTTCAGAATATGTCTAGAGGAACCACTTCTCCCACCCCTGCATTGCTACCACTCTCATGCAGGTCTCACCGTCTCTTACCTGAATTCCTGCGGGGCCCTCTTAGTGGGTTTCGCTTTAACACAGGGGCCAAGCACATGCTGCTTAATTAGAGAGACATCATGTCCCTCTTTTGCTAACAGCCCCCAGGAGTCTCCTAGCTCACTCAGAGTGAAGATCAAAGTCCCTCACTGGCCGTATAATCACTCCATGTCAACCCCTATTACTCTTTCCCTTAGTCACTAAAGATCCGCCTCAGTTGTCCCCCAACACTGCAGACTGACCTCAGGGCCTTTGCACTTACCACTCCTTTTTCTTGACAAGTTCTTCTCCTGGTTAACCGTAAGACCTCCCCCTCACTGACTTTGGGACTTAATTGTCGTGTTCTTAGAGATGATGTTTTCTGGCTGTCTTTGGAGAACCACCACTCCTGGTCCGCTTTTTTTTTTTTTCCTTAGCATTTACCATGATCTAACCTGCCAGCCTTTAGTAAGCTATCCAGCTCAGTGGCTGCCTTTCCCATTAGAAAGCGAACTCAGAAAGGCAATATTTTTGTGTATGTTTCATGACTGCATGGCAAGTACCTATAACAGTGACTGCACATAGTAGGTGCTCAATAAATACTTGGTGTGTAAAGGAACAACTGCAGGCATAGCTGGGATGTCTGGGACCAAGATGGACCAATCAGGACGCCCCCTTTTCTGTCACCTTAATCACACTCCTACACCATGCTTTTTAGATACCACATCAAAAGCATCCTGCCATTTGATCCGAAGCTAGAGTTCTTCACGACACACAGTGAATCTGTCTCCCAGACCACAGAGAAAGGCAAGGCTCAGTCCCTCACCGCAAAGACTCAGGCAGAGGAAAGCTACTGCAGTGGGAGGTTGGTGGCGGGGGGTTCCCCTTCCATCCAGGCAGACTTCCTGGGTGCAGACCCTCCTCTGCACATCCTTTCTCCTGACTCTCCACTCCAGAGACCACTTCTATTCAGCTCCAGAGATTCTCTCTTTTCATCTCCCTAGACCCTGCAGCAGGGCTAGACCAGTGAGCATCAGAATCCCTGGTGAGGAGGGGGACTTGCTGAAACCTGGAGGGCAGGCCCCACCCCCAGAGTTTCTGCTTCAGCCAGTCTGGGTGGGGCCGAGAAGCCACATCACTAACAAGCTCCCAGGTGGTGCTGCGGCTCTCAGGGCACCTGCTTTGAGAACCGGGACAGCAGAGGACATTCTCCCTATCCCCACTCACCCAACAGACTCAAACAGTAAGTTAGTGGCTCCAGGCGGCCTGGGCTCTGGGCTGGGAGCCAGACTCACAGTGCGGCACACAGAGCCCTTCTGCTCCATCTGCAGTGAGCCTCCAGGTGGGCAGCATCGAGGAGGCACCCTTGCCTGTGGAAGGGTGAAGGCTGCTCAGTGCAACCTGGACGTGCAACGGCAGAGTGTCCAAGACAGGGGCGCTGAGCCAGAGTCAAGCAGCCTGCTCTGCACACGATCCTGCCCGCCTATAACGGAAGGAAAGCCCCCTGGGGATGGTGTGTGCTGGCGCGTATGTCTTTCTCGGCCTGTCCTGTGGTTCTACAGTGGCATGTGCCTTAGGAACCACACACAGAGTTAAGGCCGTCAGCTGGGGGCCCGGAGGCCAGGCAGCCCTGAAGCTCCAGCATGGGCCTCTGTGTGCACCAGCTGTCCTAGGTGGGCTGTATTCACATGTCTCCACTGCGCGAACATCTGAGAGTTTCTCGTATGTGAGGCTGGAGTGAAGAAAGGGGAAACGCACGGTGGCTAGGGACCACTGAAGCTGAGAAACGATGTCCTGTGTCTACACGGTGCGCAGTAAGGCTCGTGTCTGCAAGAACTGTGTGATCTGCTGCTGCAGCTGCCAAGCTAAACCCACAATTACATCCCTGTTGGCTCAAGGTGCCTTTCTCTCCTGTTTTCCTTTTATTATTTTTTATAGGGCTCCATTAGAATGGAAGCAGATCTCACTTCACCACCTGTATTTCATTTCAGGAGCCTGTGGGTGCATTGGGGCCGAGGTTTTGTAGAATTTCATCACTTGCCTGGGAAACTCAGTCCCTCCCTTCTCCAGCCTTAGCCTTTCCCTCTGAGGGTGACGGATGGATAGGAACCGAGCGGACCATTCCCTGGGCCCACGCGTGTGTGCTGCGTGCACGCTCAGTCGCGTCCGACTCTTTGGCGATACCAGGGACTGGAGCCCACCTGGCTTCTCTGTCCATGGGATTTTCCAGGTGATAATTCTGGAGTGGCCATTTTCTCCTCCGAGGGATCTCCCTGATGCAGGGATCGAACCTGCATCTCCTCAGTCTTCCATATTGCAGCTGGATATCTTACCTCTGAGCCACTGGACAAGCAGACGCCATTCTCAGGGACTGAATCCCAAAACGCAGGAGTGGGGTGGTGTTCTGACATCACCCAGCCTACAGAGGGGCCTCGCCCCGGGGGGATTTCGTAAAAGAGCAAGGAGGGGCCACAAAGGTAACAACCGACACATACTGGCCCAAGTCCAACCTGTGACTTACGTAGATTTCCCCTGAACTTGATTTCCAGAGGCAAGTGTGCTACAAGAAGGTCCACTGCACCAGAGCTCAGAGCAAGGACAGCAAGAAGGAGCTGGAGACGCACTTTACTTCTGGCTGCAGCCCCTAACTCCCAGGCACCCCTGGCCTGGGGCTTCCAGGCGGTGGGTGATACATCCACCCTCTCCAGAAAGACACAGGGAAGAGGCAGTTCAGAGGCTGCGTCCCGGGCCCTGGTGCTCAGATGAAGCAGAACCACACCTCCTCCACGGTGTCCCTGCCACAAGCCCCTCCCGGGAGGATCCCTGTCTCCACGAGCTCAGTCTCTGCCCCCTGACACTCTGGGGCAGAGCTGAAACAGCCAGGTGTTCACTGGAGGTTTCCATAATGAAGGCGGAGTCAACACACATCCACGCACCCGTCCGTCTATGGAGCTGGAGCTGACACGTGTAAAGACCACGCAGCGGGTCAGCAGAATCTGTGGACGTAATCCCGGGAGGTCCCTCTGTCTGCCTGCTGCCTCTTTGAATCCTCTAGAGGAATTGGGCCTTAGCGCCACTGATCAATTTTCGAGTTTTCCCTTCCTTCATGGCTTGCCCTCGTGGCTCAGATGGCAAAAAAATCTGCCTTCAGTGTTGGAGACCTGGGTTCAATCTCTGGGTCAGGAAGATCCCCTGGAGGAGGGCATTGCAACCCACTCCAGCATTCTTGTCTGGGAAATCCCATGGACAGAGGAGCCTGGAGGGCTGCGAGCTCTGAGGCTGCAAAGGGTCAGACACGACTGAGTGATCACTTTTATTTTCACTCTCCTTCAGGGGAAGCCCCCTATATTCTGAAGAGCAGATTATGCCTCATGTCCACCTTGCAATATTGCACCAGTCACAGCTGAAGGCTGGTCCTGGTGTGGCCTGGTGACACTGATTTGCTGTATGAACCTCCTTCAACACTTCCCACTCAGCCAGGCTGAGTCCTTCAGGGCAGGGAGCTGGCCACACCAGCAAACACTGGTCTGGAAATCGGGAAGGAACAGCTCCACTGACCACTGACCAGCCAAGCAGGTAGGAGCCCCGGGTGTGGTCAGTTTTCTGAGTCTTCCTGGCCAGGCCACTGCACTCAGTGACTTAAATCCAACTTAAATCGAGGCGTTGGTCTGAAGGTATTTCAAAGGTGTGGTTAACGTCTACTGTCCTTTGATTTTAAAGAGAGGTGATTATCCTTGATAATGCTGGTGGGCCTCGTCTCATCAGCTGAAGGCCAGAAGCAAAACCTGAGCTCTCCTTGAGAAGGAAGGGATTCTGCCTCAAGACGGTTGCATCCACCGTCTTGCATCCACTGCCTGCGTGAGTGTCCAGCCTGCCAGTGCACACCCAACAGATGTCATTTGACAGCCTCTGCAACTGCACGAGCCAATGTCTTACACCAAATCTCTTCAGCAGGTACCCCACTGGTCCTGTCTCTGGAGAACCCGACTGACATGGCAAAGCCAGGCCCCACCACGCTGGATTCCTGTGGACGCTGAGCTCAGGCAGAACGGGCAGAAGCCTCGTCTCCAGAGAGGATCAACACCTGCCACCCTCCTGTTTCCAGAACATTCCAGATGCAAGGGAATGGCACTGGGGGACTAGTTGACATCTGTGTCATAGCTCAGATCTGCTGAGCTGAGCTTCCTCCCCCTCAGTAGCCCACACCAGCTTCACCATTTCCCATCCCAGATACGCTCAGCTCTGGTTCACAGGCATGTGGGTCAGCCGTGAGCTCGTCCCAGGCAGTGCCCACTGGGTAGGCACTGCCACACATCCAGGAAGAAGACGGAGATGCTGACAAGGTAGCCTCCCTTGGAAGCCATCACCAAAGCATTTCCCAGTTTTCTCCCAAAGCTGGAACTGCCTTTAACGAGCCTCTGATGGGACACCTCTGAGCATCGCAGGGCTCCACGAGAGACTGGGAGCAGAAACGACTGATGCTTCCGTTGCTCCCCTACAAGAAAACGCTCCAGTTCCTCCACACACAGTTTCATTTCCCAGGAAAGAGACCCTTGCCTGAGCCCACTGCTTTGCAACTGCCAAGGCAATTTCCCCAGTTAGCCAGGAACACAGGAGTTTAGCTTCCCAGAGGTTGTGTCTTTCTTAGGGACTTGACGCCTCAAGGCCAAGTTCAAGGTTGCCTTGAGCAATGCCCCTCCCACCCTACCCCATCCCAAATTCCTGAGGTGATCAACCTTGGTCTGGGAAGGTGGCCCTCACGTTCCAGCCAGGAGCGCAGGTGGACGTGGGCTCCTGAGGAAAAGCACAGACCTACATTGGAGGAAACGGTGCTCATGCGTCTTATTTATCTATTCCTCTGTTTGCTTATTTGTTCATTCATTTAAATCTAGCCAGAAGGAAAGTTTTACGTCTGCAACATCGGTCTCACCTCCTGGCTCAGGCTCCTTTCTGAGCCTTGCTAAATCCAGACTGGCACTCTGAGAGCTGGCCTGAGGCCAGGCTTGGCAAAAAGGGCCAGGGCACAGATCCCCCTGCTAACTGCCAGCTGGAAGCCACCTTGGCGCCCTCTGCCTGAAGTGCTTTCTCTGATTCTTTCTCCTTCTCCCTCTTCATCTCCATCTCTCTGTCTCTGTCTCTCTTACACACACGTACACGCACACACACACACACACACACACACACACACACACGACACCCATGCTGATATATTCCCCACAAGGAGAAATGAGCCTTGGCAGAAGACCTCTTTAGAAAGGCACCCCACCCCACCGTGACTATCCTGGCATGTAGGGGATCGTGTGACTCCATCAGAACCAGAATCCACCACTCTGCTCAGCGCCACATGGCCGCCTAGATGGGAGGGGAGTTTGGGAAGAGAGTGGATCCATCTAGATGGATGGCTGAGTCCCTTTACTGTTGACCCCAAACTATCACAACATTGTTAATTGGCTGTACCCTGATACAAAGTAAAGTTAAAAAAATTAAAACAAACAACAACAAAAAATAGAATTCATTACTGTTTAGAGAGAGCTGGCAGCACAATGACCCTACTATATAAACACTGCTACCTTCTTCAGAGCAGAGTGAGTCTCAGGAACAAATGCAGTGAGCGGTCAGTGGAAACATCCCATTAGATGGGCAGATTCATCTGTGACGTCTTTATACATATTATATGTAATGAGGAACCCGCCGGACTCTGTGACTGCATTCCCACCCAGGTCCTTTCAGAAGTCTAGGCGTTTTCCCTCGGTGAGGTCCAGGGTGAGCCCACCTTGGCTGGAATCCACCTCAGGGACCAGCGTCACAACAGAGAGGCAGGATCCCGCTTCCAAGAACAAACGCGATACACGGAAGTGAACGACTCCCTGGAGCCCAGGGCAACCCCAGCACCTCCCATCTCTGTGTCTGGCACCTCCAGCCTCACGGGTGACATTGCCTCTGGGGGCTCTGACTTGGCACCTTCGCCGACACCACACTAGAAGTTGACTCGATGGTCTCCAGCGTGTATAAAACACAGCACTTATCTAAAAGCACACTGAGCATTAAAATACGTAAATAGCAAAAAGGGTCCCCTGCAGCTGCAACAGAGTGGAAAAGTGCACTGGGTGTGGAATCAAACACCCTTGGTTTGGATCCAGTTTCCGAGTTGCTTGAAGTGATGCTTTGGGTTAGCCAGAAATGCCTGAGTCTCAGTTTCCCCATCCATCAAATGGGGATAAACACTCCTCTCGAGGCTGCTTAGAAGACTGACAGATGCATACAAAAGGGCTTTCTAAGAAGTAAAGCACCAGAAAAGGTCAGCTGTTCTTGTGACTCTAGGCAAGATTGCTGCTGCTGCTGCTAAGTCGCTTCAGTCGTGTCCGTGTCCGACTCTGTGCGAACCCACAGATGGCAGCCCACCAGGCTCCCCTGTCCCTGGGATTCTCCAGGCAAGAACATTTGTGTGGGTTGCCATTTCCTTCTCCAATGCATGAAAGTGAAAAGTGAAAGTGAAGTCGCTGAGTCATGTCTGACTCTTAGTTATGCAAACTTAAATGAAATTCTCTCTTTGTCCTGGGATTTTAAACAATTCTTCCTGAATATATATGGGATATTCTATCACAGGGCTTCCCAGGTGGCACTAATGGTAAAGAACCTGCCTGCCAATTCAGGAGACAGAAGATCCTCAGGTTCGATCCCTGGATTGGGAAGATCCCCTGGAGAAAGGCAGGGCAACCCACTCCAGCTTTTGTGCCTAGAGAATCCCATGGTCAGAGAAGCCTGGCAGGCTAGAGTCCATAGGGTTGCAAAGAGTTGGACACGGCTGAAGCGACTTAGCATGCATGCACCCATTATATCATGGCTGAAATCAGTTTTACTTTTCAAAACGGCATCTGATGAAATGCTTTTGAGTGCCTGGGATAACACGTTTGCCAATTTGCTGCATTTAGGTGACAGCGGCATGACACACTCAGAAGAGTTAACGCTTAGGAGTGACGCTGGCGCTTGGTTTTCAGTGAAAGTAAAGGGGAGACGGGAAAGCAAGTGTTCAGAGGCGGTGCCAGAGATGGGGAGGCGGGCACAGGCGGCGGATCCATCCGCAGCATCACGTGTGCGCGGTGCCGCCTGCCCATGGGCTGACACTCTCCCGCCATGAAAACCGAAGCCAGTTTTACTTTCCAGGCAGGAAAACCCTCCGAGATGGATTCTGCCGTATGTGGGCAAGGCCTCCCTTCCCACGCCGCCCTCATGCCTGGGAATTAGAACTGCACGTCTCCTCTTCAAAACTGCTGCTGCTGAGTCACTTCAGTCGTGTCCAACTCTGTGCGACCCCAGAGACGGCAGCCCACCAGGCTCCTGCGTCCCTGGGATTCTCCAGGCAAGAATACTGGAGTGGGTCGCCATTTCCTTCTCCAATGCATGAAAGTGAAAAGTGAAAGTGAAGTCGCTCAGTCGTGTCTGACTCCTAGCGACCCCATGGACTGCAGCCCACCAGCCTCCTCCACCCATGGGATTTTCCAGGCAAGAGTGCTGGAGTGGGTGCCACTGCCTTCTCCGCCTCTTCAAAGCTAGTTCTCGGTAAATCTACTACTGGTTTTTCACAACTTCTGTCCTGCACACAAACCACTGGCGAACACATTGACCCCAGAGACGGCAGCCCACCAGGCTCCTGCGTCCCTGGGATTCTCCAGGCAAGAATACTGGAGTGGGTCGCCATTTCCTTCTCCAATGCATGAAAGTGAAAAGTGAAAGTGAAGTCGCTCAGTCGTGTCTGACTCCTAGCGACCCCATGGACTGCAGCCCACCAGCCTCCTCCACCCATGGGATTTTCCAGGCAAGAGTGCTGGAGTGGGTGCCACTGCCTTCTCCGCCTCTTCAAAGCTAGTTCTCGGTAAATCTACTACTGGTTTTTCACAACTTCTGTCCTGCACACAAACCACTGGCGAACACATTTTCGCAGCCTCACCCAGGGTTCCTGTGCAATGCCTTGGGGGCAATGCCGTTCATTTCCACTCGGCCTTTTCAGGGGACGGGGCCCCAGGCGACCGGGAGGATGCGAGCCCGCAGTCTCCTTACCTTGAGCCATTCACCTGGTTAGGGTTACATTCCATCTTGATGGTGACCCTGGCTGGGGGTTGAGACAGCCAGTCCTGCTGAGGGACACGCGGGCTCATCTTGGATGTCTGTCCATAGTCGCCGGAGGAGGACGCGGTCATGTCCGTCTTGGGCAGGTGCGGCGTGCCGTAGGCGCACTCAAACAGAGACTGGTCCTCGCTCACGACCGATAACGCTTCCTAAACGCCCAGAGAGACACACCTTCAGGACATGCCAAGGAACAGCCGAGCTGCAGAAAGTCGCTAACGTCAGAGTCATCTCTAACGGGGACCCCACTGTTTAGGTACCTTTCCTGGTGTCCGTTTCTACCTTTCAGAAGAAAAAAGGAGCTGGCTTTCTTTCCCTGAGAAGGTAAGAGTTGGAACTGGCAGACCCAGAAAAACTTTTCCTGCAGGTCCCCAAACATCCCAGGCCTGACTGCAGACGTGCAGATAATATCCACTTTAATCTCAACTCAAGGAAGCTGAATTTCAAAGGTCTTAGAAGACATCCAATCGCATGTGTCAGTATTTGACAAATGCAATCTATAATTCAGCCAGACAGGGTACAGCGTGGTCACGAAGATTAAAAGGCGGACATGGGACCACTAACACCTAACCATCTGGCGAAACTGCCACATTCCCAGGAGATTTCAAAGAAGAGCTGCTTTAGAAAAAGAGTGGGGGGAAAACGGGGCACCGAAGGACAGACAAGACAAAGATACAAATTTTTCCATTTCTAAGTTATTAGCTGAAATGCAGTTTCAAGTGGTGTTTCCATGATGGCGAACATCTGGATGATAAATGAACCAAAAAAAAAAAAAAAAAAAAGCTGTGAATTAACCAGAGGCCTCTAGGATGTTTAAAATACCTATACCACTGAATAGCTCTTTTCACCCTTGATTTCTATTCCTATCTTTGCTCATTCTGCATGATTTGTTGAAAAGAAACAGCAATGTGCCATTGCTGGGCCATTCTTCTGAGGCTTTAAGTCAAACAAGTGGTTAGCCTATGGCCAGGCTGACATTCTACAGCCAAATCCACAAAGGCAAATGTGACTGGGAAATCTCAGCTGCGTGAATGGTACCTCATGCAGCAGCTTCACAGAATAACCACCACACAGTCCAATTTTGCTTTCTATAGTTAAAAAACAAGTCCGTATGGGAATTCACATTTATTTCATTTCTTGAACGCCCTTGGTACTGCTGTTAGCTTTTGAGAAGCCAATGCTGTTTGCATCACACATTTTTTTAAAAATGTAAAACTTTGGCAACCTTCTGGTCCGGACTTCCTATCCCCCAGAGGGGAAAATCTGAGATCTGGAAAGGTCCAGACCTCACCTGGAGGTGAGCAGCCCAAGATCAAGCAGAGACTTCATGAGGACACCAACGAGTGTTTTATCATCGGCTCCCTCCTGCCCCAGAGCCTATGATGTTCTTAAACATTTCTCGGTTTGGGATGTGGGTCTGCATTAGCACTCCTTTCTTGTTTGAATTGATACTTAAGTCAGGATGCTCTTCTTCACCCCAGTTGTTAGTATTAATAATAAAGCTTTTCAAAGCAGCCTTTCTAAGAGAGAACCCCTCCTCCCTACAGATACAAAGAAGTATCTGAATCTTTAGGGAGCACACGCAATTTCATAAAGCACCTCCCAATCCAGTGTGTACCCCCTCCCATTCTACCTGCCCCCCACCTACCCAGGGACCAACTTCTTCATCACTCTCCAAGTGCATGAACTTCACAGCCAGCCGGGCACACTGTGCTGTGAATCAGGGAGCAGGGAGAATCACAAGGAGCAAACTCAGTGCTCTGGATCTGAGCAGTAGCCAGGTGCTGTGCAGAGGTAACAGCCCCCGCCTCCCACGGACATGGCTAAAATCCCTTAGAACCAGAGCCATGTGATGTTCAGGGAAACAGAGCTGAGGATTTAAACAGTAACACGAACTCTACAAATGGGGTGCTGGACCAACCGGAGAGCCCGAAGCAGGCACAGGAAAGACTAAGAAGAAAACCAAGCAGACATCTTGCCTACCCAGCAAAAGCAAACGCGCCAGCAAACAGCAGCAATCTGAGAAACGGGCATGGCAGATGGGGAGCGGGGCGGGAGGTTGAGGGGGGAACCTGCATCTAGCGGCTCTCTGGACTGGTCACCAATGGAGCGAGCGGATGTAAGGAGTCTCAACTCACAGATGCTGGGTTAAAGCCAAATCGGCACCATGGACTCAGTGCAGTCCTGCTTAATCCACAAAGGCAAAATTAGAGCTTCTTCAATAAAGTTTGCAAAATAGAGTCTGCCTTCCCATAGCAGCACTGGAGAGAATGCTTTTTATACACTCAGAACAAAGAAAGAAAAAAACAAGGCTCTCCTGCCTGGTCCTGCAGACCCCACCAAGCCTCAGAGGGGAATAACATACTGTGTAATGTCAGCATTGGCTCACTGACTTCAGAGAAACACAAAGAAACTGGCAGAGATGGGCTAAATGCGAGGGACAGGCTTCACATCACAAATGAGTAAGAAGGCTTTCACAGCACAAAGAGTAATGAAGTTAAAATAGGAGTGTATCCCCTAGATAAAGCAGGATATTCTGGCAAACACTCTCAACGATCAAAGACATAAACACAGCGCAGGATTGAGACACTGGACCAGCTCAGAAGAACCGAAACAATGCATCCGTGTGTGTCTGGGGCGGGAGGAACCTATCCTCACATCTGGCATAGCATTATCTCACCACATGGTCTTCTAACGAAAGAAATCAAAGTTAACGGAGATCGATTTAGGGGAAGAAATTGACAAAAGCTTGAGATACAGGGGGCACACAGCTTTCCTGCATATCTGAAAACGCTCTTCTGCATGATCCTTCATGAGAATGGCCATAGCCTTCGGAACAACAAAAGTTGCTTTCCTTTGCTAGAGGAGAAGTCGTCTAAAAATGAGACAGCTTTAGGATAAAACGTTTCATTTCTAAAGGGTTGACATGCGGTCTGTATTCTGGAAAGATGAGAGCGTGCCCCGGAGCGATGCTAAGTAAGCCAAAGCTGCCAAACATCTAGGACTTAGGACTAAGTGAGGAAAAAATGAATAATAAATGGAATCACATACACACACTCACACACATGCCAACTCAGCACATCAGAACAATCAAGGGGCAAAAAGAAGCTGAAGGGTGGCTTTCGGAGACCTGCTTCAAACAAGGAGGCTCCCTAAAGTTCACTGCTGTTCTTCAGAAGAAAAGGAATGCCATACACCAACAGCCTGCCTTTGTTCACCCACTTGACTTTGTCTATTATGGGCAGGTTTCATCATCCCTTTGGTCCCAGGATGAATGACAAAGGCTGAGGCATAGGATTCTCCCATCCCAGCGGCCCTGGGACTTCAAAGCTGGGAAAGGAGCGAGCCCAGTGGGATTAAAACCAGAACAGACAGCTGCACAGGGGCTGGTAACCAGGACCACATGAGGCCCTTGTCTCCAGCTCTGCAACTGACTGTTCCTGGCCTCGACAGGTGCTCTCCACGGTCCCCTGACACCTGGCTTCCCTCCTCGTCCGCAGCCATCTCACCTGCCTACCTGCCTACCTGCCAGAGGTGTGGGCAGATGCCTTAGTTAAACCTGTATGGCTTATTCTCTCAGAACCTCCGGCCAGCCCCGGGGACTCGGGAACTGCGTTGGTTGCTTTATAACAGAGAATTCAAAAAAAAAAGTCCAAACCTGGCAGAAATGTGGCATAATAATTTAATATGCCTGCCTCTATGTTACTATAAAAAGGCATGAACTTTAGATTGGTGTGTGCTGGTGTGTGGCGGTGTTTTTCTGTAGCTCCAGAAAGCTGGAATATTCTGATATGGCCGGTGGCAGGCAACCAATGCCATTTTTATGAACTTAGGAGAAATGCATAAATTCTAAGCAAACGGCCCCCCAGACAAATGGGACCGCTGTATTAGTACATAGTGTTTATTATTATTTAAATACTGAATATACCAACAACATATGAGGACCATTCCTTTGGATTTGGTCATAGCAGTTGACCGATAGTTCCAGGAAGTCAAGAGAACTCAACTAGATTAAATTTCAAACTAAGACTAAAATATTATTTTGTTAACTAGATTTGGGTACAACAAAGGATCCACAATGCTTATATTTTAAAAAAAAATTGAATGCAAATTTAAGCATACTGACATTTCCAGCAAAGATTTCAGAGGTCCTGTAGCAAATGAATTTTTTTCTGTAACAGATGAATATTTTGAGAGGCTCCTATGGTTCCAGCAGAAGAATTATAAAATAAGGGTCTGGACTCAATTTGGCTTCTAACTTTTGATCCCCATGGTTCATAAAAGCAGTGAAATGTCAATACAGAGAACACAACATACTTAAATTTTCATGAAAATCTGGGTGTGGTGACGTGTTGAAACCAACAAAGTCTTAAAGAATGATCGGCTCTCTTTCACAGCTGGAGCCAGGAGAACATACAGAGGGAAACGGTCCTTACGTGGTTTTCAAAAACCCAGAAAACGGCCAGAACTAGATGTCCAGAGGACAGGATTCCCAAGGCGACCCTCAGCTTCCTCAAGTCTAATGTGCCTCAAACAGTTATGAAAAACAAATGGAAAACCAAGTGGAATAAGCATGTTAAGATTACGGTCACACTTCAGAAAAAAAACTCTGACAGAAGGCCTTGCTATTACAATACAGTGTCCACTTTAGGAAGCCAAGGTCACCCAGAATCCACAGTCTGCCTTTTTGCCCAAGCAGAGCCAACCAGAATCTGGTACATCACGTAACTGCTTTCACTGCGACGAACACGACATCTTTGAGCCAACACCTTCACAACATCAATATGTTCTCTTGACTCATAAACAGCTGATCCATCACTTAATAAACCAGTTTACTCTGGTAAGCAATGCATATAGAGCATCCCTTTAAATTCTATTTCACTGTTGTTGTTTTTTCCCTTAGGCTATGCCATTTTCCATTTTACCAGCTCTGAAATCTGGATGCATCTCGCCATTGATGGCATGTCACAGGTTACTGACAGCATTTCTTCTCCTTTTATGGCTAGCAAAATTATGATTCATTTTATCATCAATGACATTTTACATTTATTGACTACGGTCATCCCTAGTGGCTCAGACGGTAAAGAATCTATCTGCAATGCGGGAGACGTGGGTTCAATCCCTGGGTTGGGTTGGGAAGATCCCTTGGAAGAGGAAATGGCCACCCACTCCAGTATCCTGGCCTGGAGAATTCCACGGACAGAGGAACCTGATGGTCTATAGTCCATGGGGTCGCAAAGAGTCAGAGTTAGGTGCTCAGCTTTGTATCCCATGCCAAGACTTCCCATGGGGCTCAAGTGGTAAAAGAATCTGCCTGCCAACGCATTTGCCACAAGAGACATGGGTTTAATCCCTGGGTGGGGAAGAACCCTTGGAGGAGCAAATAGCAACCCACTCCAGTATTTTTGCCTGGAGAATTCCACGGACGAAGAGGCTACTTGGGCCACAGTCCGTGGGGTTGCAAAGTCAGGCAGGACTGAACATGCAAGCGTGAGGAAGGAGATGATGCTGGTCCTTCGGTCCTGATGATGGCACGGTGAGGTCAGGAATCGTTCCTGCCCACATATGAGAACTGGGAGGGGGTGGGAAGAAGACTGACGTCAGCATGAGGATAAGCAGCAGCGGGGTCCTTGGACGGACACTCGCCGCTCTGCATGTGGCAGGCAGAAAGAAGAGACTGGCCAGGTGCAGAGAGTTTCCCCAGGGCCTCATCGCAGCTGAGCAGAGGGCGGCCCTGACAGCACAGACAAGAGATGGAACCGCCTAGAAAGAGACAGGCTGGCGGGGAGGAGGGCCGGGACAAGGGTGAGGGGATACACGCCCAGAGTCCCAGCACTGAGGGTGGAAGTGAGGGGTCAGGAGAGCAAGTAGATAAGCCTGCTGGAGACTAGGAAGGAATCTTCTAAGTATTCAGTACAACAAGCTCTCCTACGGTCCTAGAAGTTATGCAGTGGTGGGTCCCAGGTACACGTAATTAGCTTTTCTCACTAGTTTTCCTAAAGAAAATCAACCCCTGAATATTCATTGGAAGGACTGATGCTGAAGCTGAAGCTCCAGTACTTTGGCCACCTGATGCAAAGAGCTGACTCACTGGAAAAGTCCCTGATGGTGGGAAAGATTGAGGGCAGGAGGAGAAAGGGACACCAGAGGATGAGATGGCCGGATGGCATCCCTGACTCAATGGACATGAGTTTGAATAAGCTCCAGGAGATGGTGATGGACAAGGAAGCCTGGTGTGCTGCAGTCCATGGGGTTGCAAAGAGTCGGACATGACTGAGTGACTGAACAACAACTTAATAGTTTGAATCAACAAATCTGTTCTTTTCATTGGTGAATCAGATAATTCAGACCCAAACTGATGGCCATCCATCAGGATGTGTTCGCTGCAGGTGGACGCAATCCATACGGCACAGCAAGAACTGGGCAGGTAGGAACAGCTACCAGTATGCTACAGCGGGAGCCCACGGAGGCAGACCTAGCCACACTGGAAGGTGATTTATTGGGGTGTCTCAAGCCCAGTTGTTCATAACTTCTCTTCAAGGCAGTGTGCATGCAGTAGATGCTTCTGGAAAGCCTACTCTTACCTCATTTAGAGGAGAAAAAAAGCAACACACATAGAATAGACAAGGCACCTAGGAAAGACCTCCACTCCGTCTGCCCCAAAACAGGCAGGCCTTGATAATTTTATTCTCAGCACGTGCGGCTTGGCATTCATATATTGCCAACATCTCATGACACGAGAAACCTCACCTGACCAGTGCTGTTTAACTACGGCACTTTTAACTGACAAAAAAGCCAAACACTGTGGGTTCAAGTTGTCTCGTCAGTATGAGTGGGAATCATTTTACCCCTTCTTGATATTATTTTCTTTCCTTAATTCTTCAGCAGAGGAAACATTAAAATCATATATTAAAGGCAGCATCTAGCTTTGAGCTCATGTTTTTTTCATTTAACACATTGCTGTTTTAGTCCCCCCCCCAAATATAAAACATCTTGGATAAACCTCAGAGGAAAGATGTATGTAAGCAAATGAGGTCAATTTAAGAGCGTATTTCTCCAATGTGGTATCACTTCGTATCAAACACGTTTACAACTGCAATATCAGCCTGGCGCTAGAAAAATGAGACCCAGGACTGTGAGGAGATACGTGCAGGCAAATATATTTGTATACACACATTCACATACATGCATCCACACGGTGCATATTCATACACATGTATATCCACGTATGTACATATCCATACCTCCATATTCATATGCATACACATAGACATTCATGCATACACATGTTCATGCTCTCACACACAAGCACTTCCATATCCATACACATACACATAAATTTTGGGCCTGCCAAAAAGTTTGTTTGGTTTTAAGTCAAAACAAGACATTTTCATTTTTCTTGACAAACTTTATCAAACACTTTATTCACTAACTGAACAAACTTTTTTGCCCAATGCAATATATTCATACTTACACACATGCATATTCATATACACACATGTACACAAAAATACATAAACATACACACATATACTCACGTAACGTAGGTGCACACATGCATGCACATGTATACACATACATGTATGTTCATCCACACATGCATGTTAATGCATACATATTTCCATACACATGCATCTCACACACACACACACACACACACACATCCATCTATCTTTCATCCTTACTATCTTTCTCATTGAGCACTGTAGAGAAGCTGGCCACCATCCTTATTGGGGTATCCCTTTGGGGCAACCATTGCCTAAAGGATAAAGAACCTTGATTTATTTCTTTCTCAAACTCAAAGGTATTTTCTCTCCCCTAAGCAAAGCCCTTTAGAAAAGAGCTGGAAACCAGTCTCCCCATGACCTTCCGATGAATATCCCCACTCTAAACTTACCAGCTTTCTCCCAGGCTGTGAGCTGCCTAGCCAGCCCCGGGAATTCTCTTTGCTCACATTTTCTCCAACTGCTGCCTTTATTAAGACACAGGCATTTTCAGGGCAGGATCGTGTGTGTGTGTGTGTGTGTGTGTGTGTGTGTGTTCCTAGCGATCAAACAGCTTCATAACATCACATGTCTTTTGATACTTCTATTAATCATAGAACTAAGTCATGAAATTCTACGAAAACCTCATGATAAATTTGTAGGTCCGAAACCTTTTTCCACATCAGCAGAAGGGAATATACACTTGTGAGGCTGACTGTGAAGTCAGGGGCTAGGAGTTTGGAAACAAACTACCATGGGCCCTACATCCTCAGTCATGTGATCCTAGAGCACATGACTTGCAGGGTTTATGCCTGAAATCTGCGTAGGCTTACACCAGAGAGTCTATGGAGCTAGACCACATATGAAGTCAGGAAGACTTACTGGAAAACGGGACAGCTGAAATCCTAGAAGACTGGCACAGTGGAGAAAAACGTCAAGCAGAGAAGAGTTTGGTTCCACCTAATGAGAACTAGATTTAAATGAACCTCGAAACCCCACAAACATAACTCTAAAGCAACTCTCCCGTTTACTTCCTCAGTTCTGTGCAGATGTTGTGAGAGACAGTGGAGAAAGGAGGACGAGATGGGCACACTTGGCCTGGCCATCCGAGGGCACGCGGGCTCAGGTGTGCAGGGGGAGTAACAGTCCAGCCTTCTACCACACAGCATCACCCCGTGGTTAACAAACCACGTGTCCTCAGGCACACACTCGGCCAGAGGGGAGATCTTAGCTAAGTGTTCTTATCACAAAACATACAAATAAGTAAGAGGGAAGGAGGACACTTTCTCTGGGAAGTGATGGATATGTTTACGGCTGCTCATCTCCAAACGCAGTAAGCTGTAAACATGAAATACCTTGCAGCTGTCAGTGTGTCCATCAGGCCCCAGTAAAGCCAGCTTTCAAAAAACAAAAGCAACAGTGTGTTTAAGTGATGTTAACGGCTCCTTTGTTCTCCTACAAGGAAACACATTTTTTCACCCCATAGGCTTCTTTCCTTCTTTACAGATGAACAAAAAGCATAAAAACATGTGTGGAAACATCCTGTTTGTGGGGTCTGCATCGGAATGAGTGCAAGAATGTGGTCCGGACCCTTGCAGAGCCTTCCACGCCCTCCTGGTTCTGCATGGGGTGGATTCCGCTCCTGACTTTGCATACGTGTGCGTGTTTCTCTAAGCACTGTTATCATGTGACACTCAGGGAACATTCATCAAAAGCCTGCATCTTGCTTTCATCCGATTCGAAATAATTCATTCGGGATGAAAAGATGGTCTGCGTTTCACTTTTGACCACCACATTTAGGCTGCATGACGGAGGTGCTCCAGAATGTTGGAGGCAGCCTGGTGGCAGGGGGTTGGCGATGCTAAGAGGTGCAGGCTCCCTTGATCCCTGGGTCACCCCAGGAACTTCCTCAACCCTGTCTTGCTCCAAGTTTAGTCCCACAGTGAGCTGCTGCGGGATCACTGCAGATCCGGTGGCATCACTGGAGATCCGGAGGCTGCGTTGTCCCCAGCCCTCCCGAAGCAGAATCCACTTTGTAACATCATCCCCAGGTGAACCTGGATACTGCATATTCACCTGTAAGTCCGACTGCCTCATCCTTTGGGCTTCCCAGGTGGCACTAATGGTAAAGACCCCACCTGCCAATGCAGGCATCATAAGAGACCCAGGTTTGATCCCTGGGTGGGGAAGATCCTCTGGAGGAGGAAATAGCAACCCACTCTGGTATTCCTGCCTGGAGAATCCCCTGGAAGAGGAGCCTGGCTGGCTACACAGTACACAGGGTCACAAAGAACTGGACGCAACTGAAGCAACACGTTATCCTTGTGTGAGACTCAGTTTCTTCAACTGTAAAGCTGATGTTGAGATCAGCAATCCCGCTCCCAACCAGGGCTCCCAATGGGCCGAGTTCGCGTACTTGACAAGTTTAATAAACCTTAATACTGCATCTCAACTATGATCCAAAAAAAGTTGATGTGACTGACCCAAATTCTTCACATGATTCAAGACAAGAGTTTGGAACGTCCGTCTCAAGTCATATTCATCAGGAACCAGGAAAAGGGCACCATCTCTGGCATGCCATTCGTCACTCTTTGTCTGTTATGGACCAACTTTACAAGTCAGGTATCTAACATGGGGAGAAGGATGAGCTGGCATTTCTTACATCAAGAGCATGCAGTCCCATGTGATTAGCCTTTACGGTCCTTGGTCCAGTTCTTACGTGGGTTTTCGGTTGCGATACTACATTAGTTTGCTGAATGTCGATTATAAGTTTTGTGTGGAATCCAGATTTCCTGTTGGCAACTGTAGCCTCAACAACCGGCTGGGGCTTCCCAGGTGGCGCCAGTGGTTAAAAACAAAAACAAAACCCGCCTGGCACTGCAGGAGACGTGGGAGACGTGGGTTCGACCCCAGGGTCGGGAAGATTCCCTGGAGGAGGAAACGGCAATCCACTCCAGGATTCTTGCCTGGAAAATCCCACAGAGAGGAGCCCGAGGGGGCTGCAGTTCATGGGGCTGCAAAAAGCTGACTTGGCAAGTACGCACGCAGCAACTGGGACAGTCCCTGGCATACTTCTGTAGTTCTCTGTGCAAGGAGTGGGTGTATGGATGCGCAGACGAATGAATCAGGAATACGCCACGTTCTCATAATTTCCACTAATCTCCCTAGAACTGCACGTGCTCTCTTGCTGAATTGCTTCAGTCATGTCTGACTCTTCTGCGACCCCATGGACTGTAGCCTGCCAGGCTCCTCTGTCCGTGGGATTTTCCAGGCAAGAATACTGGAGTGGGTTGCCATGCCATCCTCCAGGGCATCTTCCCGACCCAGGTATTGATCTTGGTTCTCTTGCACTGGAGGCAGATTCTTTACTGTCTAAGCCACCAGGGAAGCCCAGCTAATGTTCCTCAAACTTCCCTGCAAAACTCTTCTCTTCCGGGATGTGGGATTCATGATGCTCTTCATCCTAACCTTCCCTAAAACCTCATGGGGTTCCTAACACACCCGGGCAAGGAAGTGATTCTCCAGCAGTCTTGCTAAGAGGCTCACGGGACTCTTCTACCCTTCTGATTTCTGAAGCCGCACTCACGCACGTGAGGCTGCAACCAATTCGGGTTCTAAGAGCCACAGTGGCCCCTGAGAAGGGCACCCCATGCCCACAGGGGTGACAGAGCTCTCCTCTGTTGGAGCAGCCCTTCTCTGAGTCCCAAGGGAGGCTTCTCATCCTTTCCTCCCCAGAAGCTCCATGAAAACAGGCAACTCTAGGCTTGGCTTTTTCCAAACACACACCCAGACGTTAAAAACACAGCACACCACACATCTGGACTGTGTCTTATCCATGAATCTCTGACACATGGATTCATTGTTTTCGAGAAAATTCCAAGAATTTTATTCATGAGAAAATTCTGGCACAATAGGAAACGTTGGCAAGCGTGAGGGGCCGCAGATGTCCTGGCTTCCACACACACACACACACACACACACACACACACACACACACACACACCTGTCGCCCCTTCAGTACCTTTCCATCAGGTACCTACCCACCCCTGCAAAATTCCAACCCCAAATTTCCCATAAAAGGGGGCCACATAACACCCTGAATCTTTATAAGTGATGCCATTCCCCCAACGGTTGCATCACTCCAGATGCACTCTGCAAGGGTCCAGATGGACACACGGGAATTTAAAAGGAGCGGCAGGAATGGGGAGTGAGTATGGTGTGAGAAGCAGCCGCGAGCCCTGGGGCCACGGCCTCCTCGTCTGTTCAGCTAGGCTCCGGCATCTGCTGTCTCCTGAGGTCACGCCACACTCTAAAATGAAATCTATTGTTATTTTACTACTGACATTCTCTTCCTGTGGAGCCAAACTGCAGGCCCCAGTTTCTCCATCTTTGAGCAGATATGTGCCTGAGGGTGGCGGGGGCCAAGAGGTGGGGGTGGGGCGGAATCTGTCCTCTGGGGAGCTGCCGGAGGACGCTCCTGCAAGTTCAAGTTCAAAGAGAATTGTGGGTGCTTCCCAGGCTGCCCTGGGTTTTAATTTGCTAAATCCTCTGACTATTCATTGGAAGAACTGATGCTGAAACTCCAATGGCCACTTGATGTACAGAGCCGACTCACTGGGAAAGACCCTGATGCTAGGAAGGACTGAAGGCAGGAGGGGAAGGGGGCAACAGAGGGTGAGACGGTTAGATAGCATCACTGACTCAAGGGAAATCAATCTGAGCAAATTCTGGGAGCTAGTGAAGGACAGGGAAGCCTGGCGTGCTGCGGTCCATGGGGTCGGGAAGAGTCAGACATGACTGAGTGACGGAACAACAGGGGATAACGTCGGGGGATAACGGAACAATGGGATAACCTCTTCTGTGCTCATGGTGGGAAAGTAGTCCAGACTCTGAGAGCTCATTTCAAGTCTTCAAGCACAGTTAGGACCTAAGCTCCAGGACGGGAACTCTGGCGTTCTCCATAAAACACATCTCACACCGATAATAGTAAAATACGGTTCGGCTAACAGAAAGTCTTACATACTGGTGACGGAACAACAGGGGATAACGTCGGGGGATAACGGAACAATGGGATAACCTCTTCTGTGCTCATGGTGGGAAAGTAGTCCAGACTCTGAGAGCTCATTTCAAGTCTTCAAGCACAGTTAGGACCTAAGCTCCAGGACGGGAACTCTGGCGTTCTCCATAAAACACATCTCACACCGATAATAGTAAAATACGGTTCGGCTAACAGAAAGTCTTACAGACACTGAGGCTCTCATGCAGTGGGGGAGGGCGGCGGGGGGGAGGGCATTGCAGAAAGGGGGCCTAGGTAGGAAGCCCCACTTTTCCCAAGGTGTTCCAGGGAATTCCTCCCTTTCCTTTCCACGCTCATTCCCAATTAACTGTTGTCAAGGGCTGCACAGCACAGCGGATAGAGCAGACATAAACACAAACTCATTTTCTTTTTCGTAGGCGCCAGCTCCCATTGTGGAAACAGCCAAGGCCCGGCCCCTGACAGCGAGGGCCCGTCACGGCCAACCTCTCGCTTAGGCTCTGGGAGTGATGACGTCTCCGTCCGTCCCCAGGGCCGGGAGGCCAAGCCTGTGCTTTGCACCAGACTTTCCAGCGCATAAATCTGCACAGGAAGGAGACCAAGGAGCCAGGGTATCATGACCTTTGTTCCTGCTCCACACTGAGCTCATTCGCCGCCCGTGATCTAGCTCACGGCACCAGGGAGGACCCCGTCAACTGAACACTGTTCATGCACCAACAAACCGGTTGCCAGCGAGACTTGATTTTTATGACTCTGAGAGTGTTGATCTCAAAACCTAACACATTTAAATTATTTATTGTGAACTTGTCCAACAATTTCAAACCGCACATACTAGATCATACCCAACAAGGCTCTCCTGAGCCCTTCTGTAAACCGGTCTCTTTAAAAATCTGTAGAGCCGTTCTTACCAAAATCACTTAAGCCTGCAGAACAGTTTAGTGGCTAAAAATCTTCAGGATGCCTATCCAAGGATCTCAGTGTTGCTTTCTTAGATTGCCTCCTTACTTGGGACCTTATTATGCTGAATCCCCATGGAAGAAGCAGAGCCAGGGATGTCTATGTCGTCCCACACATTCCAGGAGAGAAAGGAAGTTTCCAGGGCTCAGAATTGTGTGCACTGTTGTGCATACCACAGAGGCACAAAGAAAGGTCTCTCTTCCAGGAGGGTGGAGTTCCCTAAGTCACCCACCCATTTAATCTGCATAAGGAGCCTTGGGAGGCAGGGTCACATGGAGCCAAGTCTACTTAAAAAGGCAACTTGTTGTTGCTATTTAGTCTCTAAGTGGTGTCCTGACTTTGTGACTCTGTGGACTGTAGCCTGCCAGGCTCCTCTGTCCACGGGATTCTCCAGACAAGAAAACTGAAGTGGGATGCCATTTCCTCCTCCAGGGGATCTTCACAACCCAGGGATCAAACCTGTATCTCCTGCGCTGGCGAGCAGATCCTTTACCACTAAGCCATCTGGGAAGCCCATAAGGGCAACTGACTTGGTACAAAAGATGACTTGCCTTCCTGTCTCCAGTCTGTAGACTTGCACTGATCACTATGTGTAAGCAGAGAGACACTTTACAAAGTAATTTCAAAACTAAGGCGGAAGTCTATAAAGACCTGTGAATTAGAACCTTGCTTTTCCAAGTCTGACCCTTGGACCCGCAGCAGCCGCAGTATCCCCTGGGACTTTGTCAGATACACAGAACCCCAGACCCCAACCCAGAGCGACTGAATCAGAGCCTGACTTAACAAGATTCACACGGGGGCAGGCAGGCTCGTTGTGCTAACTGGGTGAGAAAGTGGTAAGTTCTCCCAAAGAAAGAAGAGGCGAGGCTGGGTTAGGAGGGGGAGGAGGAGAGGGCAGACTGCTGTGTTTAATTAAGAGTGGTCAGGGAGGTCTGCATGGAGGAGGTGAGGCCTCAGCAAACTTCAAGGTTGTTGCTTAGTTGCTAAGTCATGTCCAACTCTTTGCGACCCTATGGACCATAGCCCACCAGACCCTTCTGTCAGTGGGATTTTCCAAGCAAGAATACTGGAGTGGGTACCATTCCCGTTTTTCTCCAGGGGATCTTCCCAACCCAGGGTTTTAAGCCCCGTCTCCTGCACTGGCAGGAAGATTAACACTAAGCCACCTGGGCAGCCCAAGAACTTTAAGGAGGCTGAGACAAGAGCAGAACAAGGCCAGAGAAGGGCACCGGGGCTTGTGGGTGGGGGCGCAGCGATCAGCAGCAGCCGGGGAGGAAGTGTTATCTCAGGAGAGGAGGGACAGGAAGTACCAGCCCCGGGTGAGGAGGTGGGCCACGTGAGGCTGGGGGCCGTGGGTGGTACTGGGAGTGAGATGGGGACCTCTCTAGACGTCTTGGCTCAAAGCCCAGGGAGTGTCTTCTTTCCCAAGACACACCAACATTTTCCACCTCTGAACGGCTCTGCAAAGAAAATACTTTCTGTTCAGTTTGATCACTTTCAAAGCTCAGCGCGACCTACATGAATGTGTTATGCACAGCACGCTAACACTGAAAGCCACGCCTCACAAGACGTTACGGCCATCCTTAGTCCCCAGAACAATGGGAACTCCTATTCGTCATTGTGCACAGAAAACTGCAGGGATTCAGAAGAGGTGCTTTTTATTCAGAGAGCCTGTCAATAGGCATGACCACTGTTGAAAGGCTTTTGCACATATAGGGAACACGTCACTGAGGCTCTGCTTGAAGGGGCAGCCTTGGGGAAACCTACCTCTGAAATCAAGAGGAAACATGGCACCCAAGTGATCCCCACCCCCAAATCAGCCGGCAACCTTATGTTGTTGTTCAGTTGCTATTAAGTTGTGTCCAACTCTGCAATGCCATGGACTGCAGCACACCAGGCTTCCCTGTCCTCACCATCTCCCAGAGTTTGCTCAAACTCCTGTCTACTGAGTGGGTGATACTATCTAACCATAGCATCCTCTGCTGTCCCCTTCTCCTCCTGCCTTCAGTCTTTCTCAGCACCAGGGTCTTTTCCAGTGAGTCTTTGCATCAGGTGGCCAAAGTATTAGAGTTTCAGCTTCAGCATCAGTCCTTCCAAGGAATGTTCAAGACTGATTTTCTTTAGAACTGACTGGTTTGATCTCCTTGCAGTCCAACGGACCCTCAAGAGTCTTCTCCAGCACCGCAGTGTGAAAATACCAATTCTTTGTCACCAAGCTTTCTTTATGGCCCAACTCTCACGGGCTTACATGACTACCAGAAAAACCAGAGCTTTGACTCTATGGACCTTTGTCAGCAAACTGATGTCCTCATCTTAACTTGATGACCTTTGTAAAGACCTGATCCAAATACAATCGTAGGCTGAGGTTCTGGGGGTTGGGACTCCAACAGATGAATTTACAGGGACACAATTCAACTCATAAGAGGACAGAGAATTTGTTCATTTGTGGGTGGGGAAGGGGCTTGCAAGATCTTTGTTGCCCACCTAGGGACTGAATCCCAGGGCTCCAGCCAGTAAAAATGCCGAATCCTAACCACTGGGCCTCCAGGGAATCCCAAGAAAGTGTGTCTGTTTAATTCACTGCCTCGTGCCATGTCAGGTGCCAGAATAAGAACTATAGGCCAGTGGTTCTCAAAGTGTGTTCCAAGAACCCCCTGGGGTTCCAAGACCCTTCAGTTTTCATGACACACAAGGACGTTATTTGCATCTTACCCACTCATCTTCTGACAGGTGAACGGTACGATTTTCCAGAGGCCACAGGACGTGTGAGAGCAGAACGGGCTGACTACAGAGGCAGATATGAGAACCCTGCTGCGGGCTGCGACTCCACTCCAGCCACCACCAGCAACACCCGGAGTAGTTTCAAGTACCTGTGCTCTGCTCAGTGGTGTCTGCCTCTTTTGCGTAACCACCAGGCTCCTCTGTCCAAGGCAAGAATACTGGAGTAGGTTGCCATGCCCTCCTCTAAGTGATCTTCCCAACCCAGGGATCGAACCCACATCTCTTGGGTCTCCTGCATTGCAGGAGGATTCTTTATCACCAGGGCCACCTGGGAAGGTCCTATACGGGGTGGCTCAGATGGTAAAGCACCTGCCTGTAATGCGGGAGAACGGGGTTTGATCCCTGGGTTGGGAAGATCTCCTGGAGAAGGAAATGGCAACCCACTCCAGTACTCTTGCCTGGAGAATCCCACGGACAGAGGAGCCTGGTAGGCTACAGTCCATGGGGTCGCAAAGAGTCAGACATAACTGAGCGAATTCACTTAATTTCATTATTTTTTAAACGAAATCATACATCAGTGTTCCAAGAATGTCTCAACTTTTAGTTCTCATTCAGGAAACATCAACAGATATAACCCATATTTACCACCCCCTTTAATGACTTCAGGCATTTTTAGGGATGTCGGGGTCCTGAGACCCCAAGATTGAGGACTCCTGCTTAGGGATGTAAACGCGTAGGACCTGGCCTGTCTTCTCCGAAGAAACCCACAGTCTAAGGGTGATAAGACATTTTATGAAGAACATATTTTTAGCGGCTAAGTGCCACAAAAAAGCAAGTTTGTTGGCCATCCCCTTAGGCTGACAACAGAGGGTTCTCATTAAGAAAAAATAAATAAAAGGTAATCTGAAGTCTCACTAAGTGATGTGTTCAATCTGAAACATAAGAACTTAGAACACGAAGAGTCAGGTGGACAGGCACTGTTTGTGCACCAGCTGCTCGGTGGATTGCTAGCCCCCAGACTCCCTAAGACTGGACAGAATCTACTAAAGAAGCAGGTTGCCTGCCCACTCCTCCAGCCCCTGCTAGCCACAAACTGCCTTCACACCTCTTACTCCAGCTGAGCCTTCTTGAAAGCCGTCTGTCTTTTGGCAAAGTAAGAAGAGGTCTGTGGGGGACCCCAGACCAGCAGGAAACGTTCAGAGACTACAGACCACCTACTCGCTGCTTAGCTGACTGTGCCCTGGGTCTGAGCCCTCTTGAGAAACTGGCCCGGGGCCAACAGGCTGCAAGGCCCAGGCACAGACTCCCTGCTCACACTCCACACGTCCATTCTGCTTCACTCCGTGCATCTCTGAATGGGCATGTGGCACTCTCCAGTTAAGGCTATTTGCTGTGTGCTCCGACTCTCAGTCGTGTCTGACACTTTGCAACCCCACGCACTGTAGCACACCAGGCTCTTCTGCCCATGGGATTCTCCAGGCAAGAATACTGGAGTGGGTTGCCATGCCCTTCTCCAGGGGATTTCTTGACCCAGGGATTATATGCCTTCATCTCTTGCATCTCCTAAATTGGCAGGCAGATCCTTTACCACCAGCTCTAATGAATGCTAAAAACACCTCTTTCTCTTTTTTTAAATGACCAGATGGCTTTCATTTTTAAATCTGTCTCTTACACTTGGAATATCTTCTCTCTTTAATATCCCTGCTAGGGATGATATGTAGGTGTCTCATTTTAAAACTGATTCTCAAAGGTATCTGATTCAAATGACAAGCACTTGACCCCAGCCACGTGCAGAGTAACCAGGGTACACACACTGGTGGCAATGATATAAAGATGCTGCTGCTGCTGAGTCACTTCAGTCGTGTCCGACTCTGTGCAACCCCATAGACGGCAGCCCACCAGGCTCCTCCGCCCATGGGATTCTCCAGGCAAGAGTACTGGAGTGGGGTGCCATTGCCTTCTCTGGATATAAAGATGAATTGTCCCCAAAGTCTATTATTCTAGACAGACTCTTATCACTTTAACAGAAGGACAAAACATTGGGGAAAAAGAGCGGAAGATTCCTCAGCACCTGGTGGGGGGCGGGTGGGACAGAGGCTCCGTGGGGGCAGAGGCTCTGTGGGGGCAGAGGCTCCGTGGGGGCAGAGGTGTCTTCTTTAGCGATGTCTTTAGAGTCTGGAGCAGTGTCCTCACGTGGCGCACACCCCGGGAGTGTCTGCTGCATGAGCTCCTGGTATGCAGGTGTTCTGTGAAGTGCCGAGTCTGTCTACTGCTTGGAGGACGGAGGGAGGACGGGAAGAACAGAAGGGGGGAAGAAGGAAAGAAGAAGGAAGGAAGAAGAAAGAGAGGGATACTCTTCTTTTCTCCATGGAAATGAAAGTCCTATCATGTCACTCTCTGACCCTACAAATAGAATCCAATTTCCCAACATATTCCAGACACTGCTGCTGCTGCTGCTAAGTCGCTTCAGTCGTGTCCAACTCTGTGTGACCCCACAGACAGCAGCCCACCAGGCTCTGCCGTTTCTGGGATTCTCCAGGCAAGAACACTGGAGTGGGTTGCCATTTCCTTCTC
Source organism: Madoqua kirkii (assembly GCA_006408675.1). Classification (NCBI taxonomy): domain Eukaryota; kingdom Metazoa; phylum Chordata; class Mammalia; order Artiodactyla; family Bovidae; genus Madoqua; species Madoqua kirkii. The sequence goes on from SJYC01143034.1 coordinate 41,100, forward strand.
CAATGCATGAGAGTGAAAAGTGAAAGCGAAGTCACTCAGTTGTGTCTGATTCTTCACGACCCCATGGACTGCAGCCCACCAGGCTCCTCTGTCCATGGAATTTCCCAGGCAAGGATACTGGAGTGGGTTGCCACTTCCTTCTCTAGGGGATCTTCCTCACCCGGGACTGAACCCAAGTCATGATATAATTTCCCAAAAAGCAGCTTGACACGAAAGTGTGAAATAAGAAACACACATTTTCAAAGGACAAGTGTATTGTATCAAAGGACAAGTGTATTATAACAAGTTAAGTACAGCAGGGGCAGGTGTCTGTGTGTTGGAGGGGCAGGAGAGAAAGGAGATCAGGAGGAAGTGTGTTGAGATTCGAGGCATGAAAATAAGGAGGAGGAACACCAACAGACACAGAGAACGGGTTTTGTAACTGTCAATGTGCTCTCATCAAATCAAATCGCCAGCTTCAAAGGGTTTGGATCTGAGGTCAGATAGAAATATATTAATTTACACCTTGACATTGGGGCTTCCAAGAATTATTCGGTAGTTACAGCTCAGGGTTCAAAAGACAGGAAAAGCAATACATATGCGACTCACAGGATCAACTGGTCAACTTCAAGTGAAATCTGTATATCAAAAAACAGTTTGCTTTCCTGGCACATCATGTCGATTCAGCCTGGTTAACAAAGAATCAAGTATACTTGCTTTGTGTGTGTGTCAGTGTGTCATCCGTGACCCTGAGCCACATGCAAACTCAACCGGGGTCAGCCAGGCCATGGCCTGTCACCCACTCTGGGAGGTACTGGAACCTTTGTCTTCCTCCCTCCAGCTTCCTGCCATCTTCAAAGATCTCACTGGCCATCAGCCAATGATCTGCAGCTGGCTGCAGAAAGGGAGAAAAGGTGAAATTCTTCTCTGTCCACATCAGGGTTTATTACTGCTCTAGGGGAAAGGTTTGTGGCGGAGAGTCAGAGAAAGCCTGTGTGTGGATGAGATTTGTGCTTTACAGGGATTTGTACCTCCCTCATCCCCCAGAGGTCAGTTCATCAACAGTTTTTCTGTCCTAGCTGGGATGGTCCACCTGCTTCCATGGATGTGGAGGGAGGTGGATATTGGGGTTAATATGGCAAGGATACAGTGAACTTGTTTCCTAAAAGCAAACACTGTGTTGCTGGAGAAGACTCTTGAGAGCCGCTTGGGCTGCAAGGAGATCCAACCAGTCCATCCTAAAGGAAATCAACCCTGAACATTCACTGAAAGGACGGATGCTGAAGCTGAAGCTCCAACTTGGCCACCTGATGCGAAGAGCTGACTCATTGGAAAAGACCCTGATGCTGGGAAAGACTGAGGGTGGAAGGAGAAGGAAGAGGATGAGATGGTTGGATGGCATCACCGACTCATGGGACAATAATTTCAGAAAACTTCAGGAGAGGGTGAAGGACAAGGAAGTCTGGCGTGCTGCAGTCCGTGGGGTCGCGAAGGGTCAGACATGCCTTAGTGACTGAATAGCAACAACAAATAGCAAAGTTTAAACCTGAGACAAGCAAAGGTTTTCAAAGCTCCTATAGCACTGGCCTCAGTTCCTAAAGACTGTCTTTTACAAGAATCATGGAGTAACTGAAATTCTGGCTGCCTACTCAGCACAGTTAATGATGCTAAAACGTACGCCACAGCCAAGGCTCGAATACGACGTTCTAAATTCCCCTTTGGCAACTGCAACTCAAAGGGAGCCTTGCAGAGTTCACTCTACACCGCATGCACCCACCCCAAATAAACCAGCGATGTGGTCACAGGTGTCCTCACAAAGAAAATGTAACCTGAAGACCACGCCCCCAGCCTCTTGTCCAATTAGATGGTAGCTCCTGAGACCCGGTAGGAACTAAAGGTGAAAGTGAGAGTCACTCAGCTCTCTGAGGCCCCATGGATTATGCAGTCCATGGAACTCTCCAGGCCAGAATACTGGAGTGGGGAGCCTTTCCCTTTCCTAGAGGATCTTCCCAACCCAGGCCTCCTGCGTTGCAGGCAGATTCTTTACCAGCTGAGCCACAAGGGACGCCCAAGAACACTGGAGTGGGATCTTCCCGATACAAGAATCGAACCGCGGTCTCCTGCATTGCAGGTGAATTCTTTACCAACTGAGCTATCAGGGACGCCCATAGGCACCAAAGTTTCCAATATAGAATCATTTCTATCAAGAACAGTTTTATTCAGAGAACCTAAGGAATCTGTGCTGAAGTTTAACTTCTTCAGACTGGACATACTTGTTTTTATATTTTACTCATCAATCATGAACTCATGGAGTCACTCGTTAAACAATACTGACTCATTACAATGTGCCATGCACTGTGATAAGATTTCAACATCTCTTACGAGAAGATCTGATGGTTCTCTCTTTATCTTATTAAAAAATCAGCCATAAAGGCTCATACACATCATCTCCGTGAGCCAAGCTCTATTGCTTTGGAAGATATTACTTCTTAGAAAAATGAATGAATCATATGGATACAATTAATTGCATCCTCTCCCTAGAATAATTTTATTTTATTGCCTTGAGCTATTATCTTTCTTCTTAGGATATACTGGAAATGTTTCCTTCTGTTTTCTTTTAGGTAATGTTAATTTGTAACAGACACATCCTATGACAAATTGTTTTTCACCTTTACTTTCAAATAAACTTAGTGAAAAACTGAATTTCTAGGCAGCCTGTATGTTTTGCTTTTACAAAGGAAAAGAAATCAGTCTATAGGCTTATGTTTTATTTATGTTTGTTTTTTTTTAGTCGCTTAGTTGTGTCTGACTCTTTGCAACCCCATGGACTGTACTCAACCAGGCTCCACTGTCCATGAGATTTCCCAGGCAAGAATACTGGAGTGGGTTGCCATTTCCTTCTCTGGAGGATCTTCCTGACCCAGGGATTGAACGTGGGTCTCCTGCATTGCAGGCAGATTCTTTACCACTGAGCCACCTCGGAAACCCTTATGTTTTTGTTAATATTCCCTCCTGCTGTGCAGGGCAGGCATACATACACAATCTCATTTGGATCCAATATAAATAACCTTTATACATTGTGAGTGTTAACACTTGAAATATTTGTCACAAAGATTTCCCCAGTAATTTGTAATTTTCCCAGACAAAGCTGTAGGATTTTTTTTTTTTTTCAAAATTATCTCTACTTGTACAGTAAAAAAAATTTACTTGTAAGGATTATCTGTATTTTTTTTCCTGTCTTAATTCCAATGACTTTACTCAGTGCACAGGGCTTCCCTAGTAGCTCAGTTGGTGAAGAATCTGCCCCCAATGCAGGAGACCCCAGTTCAATTCATGGGCCAGGAAGATCCACTGGAGAAGGGGTAGGCTACCCACTCCAGTATTCTTGGGCTTCCCTTGTGGCTCAGCCGGTAAAGAATCTGCCTGCAATGTGGGTGACCTGGGTTCTAGCCCTGGGTTGGGAACTGGAGAAGGGAAAGGCTATCTACTCCAGTATTCCGGCCTGGAGAATTTCATGGACTGTATGTCCAGGGGGTAAAAAGAGTCAGACATGACTGAGAGACTTTCACTTTCACACTTACTCAATACACACTGGGCATACCGGGTGGCTGAGGGGATCCAAGGACAGTAAAACCTGGCCTCACTCTGCAGCGGTGTTTATATCTCACAAGTACATGTGTCCAACAGCTTCCTAAGCAAAACCTTGGACCAGGAACCAAATGAAATAAACTCAGCCTTCAGAACATTAAAAAGGAAAACGAAACTTATAATCAACTTCGGCACCACCAAATTCTATTTATTTCTTTTCCTGAGAGTCCATTAAAGTCCCCCACAGCGATAGCAGACCACTGAGTAATCATTGTGCTTGTTGAGTGTTCACCAAGTACTAATACTTGGTGCCAACATGGAAAACACTTTGCAACGTTTTCCATAAGACTGGACGATAAGCTAAGGAAGGGCTAAGGTGATGCTCTTGACAAGCCTGCAGAGACCGACACTGCTTCTGTGTCCTCCAGGCAGTCTACACGGCATCAGCTCTCTGCTTTATGTACTCAGGGTATATATTATAAACTTATAATCAGTTTGTATATTCAGCTTTGTATATTGTAGCTTAGTTCACCATGGTGGATGCCAGTGAATGATACATAAAAATTAGAGACTTTCAAAAATGTTAATCTGTACAAAGACTAAAATTAGATTTTGAAATTCAGTGATGAAAGTGGGTGCACAGTTCTGTCACATAATTTAGACATTAGAATAAGGAAAAGCAAAGAAAGCTCTTAGAAATGTTTGCATCTTGGTTTTTCAACTAAAGGCACATGACTCTTAACACCCAAGCAGGAGGGTGTTTGGGATTATGTGGGGACTTCAGGGCTGGCAGGACAGGGAGGGAGCATCTGGCCATCAGCGGGCAGAGTCAAGGACATCTTCACAATACGGTTTAATTCTACATAATCAGAGAAGACTAAGTGAAGTCACTCAGTCATATCCGACCCTTTGTGACCCCATGGACTGTAGCCTACCAGGCTCCTCCATCCATGGGATTTTCCAGGTAAGAGTACTGGAGTGGGTTGCCATTTCCTTCTCCAGGGGATCTTCTTGACCCAGGGATTGGACCCAGGTCTTCCACATTGCAGGCAGATGCTTTACTGTCTGAGCCACCAGGAAAACTACTACTGGCCCCAAATTCCAAAGGTGCCCCTTGCCCCTGTCAAGAAGGGCAAGACATGGAGAGCTCATCAAAGGATGACAAATTTCTGGAATCGTTAGAGACCAAAGTCTCATCCTTTCTGGATATAACCAATCACTTAAGCATTATGGTTATCGGACTTGTGATCCTTTAAGTAAACTGGCCACATGTTCATCAGGAACATTAACCCTAATTAAAGATCCTAAGCTGTTGATAAAATTACCTGATGGTTAAACTATAACTATACTAACAAGTTAAAAAAAGAGTTCAGCTCATTGTATATTTAATTCCTCCCTTTCCTGAATTTGAAATGTTAAGAGTAAAAAAATCTGAGAATTCATTTGCCTAAAAGAGTGAACATAATTCAGAGTTCCATCTATCTGTTAATGAAGAAAAGCAATTCCTTTTCTGATAACCTCTGAAAACCACAGTATTCAATACACCTATTATGGAAAAGATGGATTGGACTACTTCTTTTGAATGTCTAAAAAGCACCTCATAAAATCAGGATTATATGTTATCTGTCTTTCTCTGGCTTCCTTCACTTAGCGTGGTAACCTCCAGGTCCACCCATGTTGCAGCAAATGGCACTGCTTCATTCTTTTCTATGACTCAGTAATATTTCACTCTGTGTGTGTGTGTGTGTGTGTGTGTGTGTGTGTATCACATCTTCTTTATGCAGTCATCTGTTGATGGACTTTAGGTTGCTTCCATGACTTGGCTATTTCAAATACAGCTGCTATGAACATTGAGGAACACGCATCTTTTTAAATTAGTTTCATTTCTATGCTCTACGGTAAAGCACAGGGAACTATATTCAACACGTTATGAAAACTTAAAAGGGAAATGAATTTGAAAAAGAACCACTGTGAGGACAACTGCAAGTACACAACACTGTCGACCAACTAAACTTCAGTTTAAAAAAGACAAAACAGAAAGAAAGAGAAGAAAAAGTAGCTAGCAGGTTCAGAACAGGTCACTCGATTCTTCCTCCAAAACCATGCTTCTCCTCATCTGTCTCTTTTGCCCGCCTTCTTTGATCGCACAGCATGCACGATTAGTATATAAGATACACGTGTGCATTTGATTTTATCTGAAACACCAGGCACTCAAGACGGTAAACCCCACGAGAGCAGAGACTGGTTTTCCCAGGGTCTGAGTAACTCTCAGCAAAAGGCAGGCACTGAACGCTGTAGAATGAAGGGATGAAAGGCACGAGGCGCTGCCACAGGCCACCGCAGGGGCTCGGGTAACACCCGATGCTCCAAGCAGCCAGGAGATGCACAGGCATTACGCACAAGCACTTGCTGGGTTATATGCTAAGAGCCTGACAATTTCATAACCACATTTTGATCATCATCCCATTCGATCCTCGTGTATGTGTGTCTGTGTGTGCACGCACACACACATGCGCTAAGTCATTTCAGCCTCATCTGACACTTTGGGACCCCATGGACTGTAGCCTGCCAGGTTCCACTGTCTATGCACTTCTCCAGCCGAGAATACTGGGGTGGGTTGTCATGCCCTCCTCCAGGGAATCTTCCTGACCAAGGGATCGAACTGTGTCCCCTTGTGGCTCCTGCATTACAAGTGGATTCTTTACCACTGAGCTACCAGGGAAGCCCCTTCAATCCTCTTAACCACTCCCTATTTGGCGGGAGATTTTATGATATCCAGTTGCAGAGATAAATACATGGGTTGTTGTTGTTGCAAAGTCTGTTTCTGAGTCTGTTATCAGCAGGGCTTCTCAGGTGGCTCAGTGGTAAACAATCTGCTGCAGTGCAGGAGACACCAGAGACGAGGGTTCGATCCCTGGGTCCGAAAGAGCCCCAGGAGTAGGAAATGGCAACCCACTCCAGTATTCTTGCCTGGAGAATCCCATGGACAGAGGAGCCTGGCGGGCTACAGTCCATGGGGTCACAAAGAGTCGGACACGACTGGGCTCACAACGTCCAGTGTTATCTGTGAGCTTCTAATGCTCTGACCTGCCCACAGAAGATGCTGCCATCTGGAACCTGCACCAAGCTAAGCAGACTGGGCAGGGTTCCTCAGAGAACAGGAGTCCTAAGTTGCAGGAGATGGAGCTCTGAGACTCAGGAGGGAAAAGAAAGAAAACGTCTATCTGCAAAAACTGAAGTGAAGTGAAGTCGCTCAGTCGTGTCCGATTCTTTGCGACCCCATGGGCTGTAGCCTACCAGGCTCCTCTGTCCATGGGATTTTCCAGGCAATATTCCTGGAGTGGATTGCCATTTCCTTCTCCAGGGGATCTTCCCAACCCAGGGTTCGAACCCGGGTCTCCAGCATTGTAGACAGATGCTTTATCATCTGAGCCACTGGGAAGTCCATCTGCAAAAAAGGCTTTCCTAAATCACAGCGGGAGGGGGAGGAAATAAGTCACAGATCCTAAGTTCAACTCTCTTTATCATGGAAAAGGAAATGACTGACCGTGGGCCAGTTTTAAAGTCTGACCTGCAACACAATGTAAGTTTCTCTGCCGGGTCTTGGTGTTGACTGGGCTTCCATTTTGGAGAGCTCCCTAAAGCTTGATCCGCTGGAGAAGGGACAGGCTACCCACTCGAGTATTCTAGGGCTTCCCTTGTGGTTCAGCTGGTGAAGAAGCCGCCTTCGATGAGGGAGGCCTGAGTTCAACCCCTGGGTTGGGAAGATCCCCTGGAGAAGGGAAAGGCTCCCCACTCCAGTATTCTGGCCTGGGGAATTCCATGGACAGGATGGTCCATGGGGTCACAATGAGTTGGACACGACTCAGCGACTTTCATGTTCCCTGGAGCTCAAAGGAAATGCTCTGCAACTGCACCTTCACGCTTGCACTCGGCTCCTCGTGTTGACGCTCAGCTCCCTGCCTGCAGACCCAGCATGAGGCAGGCAGCGGCCACAGAAGAGGGGCTTGCCCAGGACCTGCACACCTGTCTCCTCTTTTCTGAGGTGGGACCATGAAGTGGTGTGTGTTTCCAGAACACAGGACAGTCTACAAAACTGACTGCAAAGTGAAATACAGGAATTTCTCAGCCAAGTAAAAAGAAAGAGACCAAGATACGTCAAAACGACAGAGGAACTAATGAGCCCACAATTAAGAGAAAGAGAGACAAGGAGAAGGAAGGGATTAGGTTTCCAAAGCCAAAGCTTGGACAAGTTCAGCAACAAAATATATAATGACAGTGGTGGTTTATACGCCAAAGAATCTGACAAATATCAAATGACTATACTGATATAAATAAGAGATGGAAATAAGCGAATATGTGGGCAAAAAAGACAGCTTCTCTTCATAGAGGAATCCCAAATACTTAATGTAGAAGGAGTGAGTGAAATAGTAACTCGCCCTCAGAAGCCCATAGTCTTAATTTCTGTGGGCAAGACAAACTGATGGCAAGTGGGCCAGACTTTAAGAAGGAGGGGATGACAGAGAATGAGATGGTTGGATGGCAGCACCAACTTAAGGGACATGTTCACTTCAGTTCAGTTGCTCAGTTGTATCTGACTCTTTGCAACCCCACGAACCACAACATGCCAGGCCTCCTTGTTCATTACCAACACCTGGAGTTCACCCAAACCCATGTCCATTGAGTCGGTGATGCCATCCAACCATCTCATCTTCCGTTGTCCCCTTCTCCTCCTGACCTCAATCTTTCCCAGCATCAGGGTCTTTTCCAGTGAGTCAGCTCTTCTCTTCATGTGGCCAAAGTATTGGAGTATCAGCTTCAATATCAGTCCTACTAATGTACACCCAGGACTGATCTCCTTTAGGATGGACTGGTTGGATCTCCTTGCAGTCCAAGGGACTATCAAGAGTCTTCTCCAACACCACAGTTTAAAACCATCAATTCTTCGGCACTCAGCTTTCTTTATGATCCAGCTCTCACATCCATATATTACTACTGGAGAAACCATAGCCTCGACTAGATGGACCTTTGTTGGCAAAGTAATGTCTCTGTCTAGGTTGGTCATAGCTTTTCTTCCAAGGAGCAAGTGTCTTTTACTTTCATGGCTGCAATCACCATCTGCAGTGATTTTGGAGCCCCAAATAAAGTCTCTCACTGTTTCCATTGTTTCCCATCTATTTGCCATGAAGTGATGGGATCAGAAGCCATGATCTTAGTTTTCTGAATGTTGAGTTTTTAAGACAACCTTTTCACTCTCCTTTTTTACTTTCATCAAGAGCCTCTTCACTTCTTCTTCATTTTTTGCCATAAGGGTAGTGTCATCTGCATATCTGAGGTTATTGATACTTTTCTCAGCAATCTTGATTCCAGTTTGTGCTTCATCCAATCAGGCATTTCACATGATATACTCTGCATATAAGTTAAATAATCAGGATGACAATAAACAACTTTGATGTATTCCTTTCATGATTTGAAATCAATCTGTTGTTCCATGTCCAGTTCTAACTGTTGCTTCTTGACCTGCATACATATTTCTCAGGAGGCAGGTAAGATGGTCTGGTAATTACACCTCTTGAAGAATTTTCCACAGTCTGTTGTGATTAACACAGTCAAAGGCTTTGATGTAGTCAATAAAGCAGAAGTAGATGCTTTTTTCTGGAACTCTCTTGCTTTTTTGATAATCCAACACATGTTGGCAATTTGATTTCTGGCTCCTCTGCCTTTTCTAAATCTGGTCTGAACATCTGTAAGTTCCTGGTTCACATATTGTTGAAGCCTGGCTTGGAGAATTTTGAGCATTACTTTCCTAGCATGTGAGCTGAGTGCAATTGTACAGTAGTTTGAACATTCTTTGGCATTGCCTTTCTTTAGGATTGGAATGAAAACTGACCTTTTCCAGTCCCGTGACCACTGCTGACCTTTCCAAACTGCTGGAAATATTGAGTGTAGCACTTTAACAGTATCATCTTTAGGACTTGAAGTAGCTCAGATGGAATTCCATCACCTCTGCTAGCTTTGTTCGTAGTGATGCTTCCTAAGGCCCACTGACTTCACATTCCAGGATGTCTGGCTCTAGGTGAGTGATCACACAATCGTGATTACATCTTCACACCATCTGGGTCATGAAGATCTTTTCTGTACAGTTCTTCCATGTATTCTTGCCACCTCTTCTTAATATCTTCTGCTTCTGTTAGGTCCATACCATTTCTGTTCTTTATGTGCCCATCTTTGCATGAAATGTTTCCTTGGAATCTCTAATTTTCTTGAAGAGATCTCTAGTCTTTCCCATTCTATTGTTTTCCTCTATTTCTTTGCACTGATTGCTGAGGGAGGCTTTCTTATCTCTGTGGTATTCTTTGGAACCCTGCATTCAAACGAGTATATCTTTCCTTTTCTCCGTTACCTTTTCTTCTTTCCCCAGCTATTTGTAAGGGCTCCTCAGGCAACCGCTTTGCCTTTCTGCATTTCTTTTTCTCGGGGATGGTCTTGATCACTGCCTCCTTTACAATGTCACGAACCTCCATCCATAGTTCTTCAGGCACTATATCAGATCTAATCCCTGGAATCTGTTTTTTACTTCCACTGTATAATTGTAAGGGGTTTGATTTGTCCTTTGTTACTCGGTTCTAAGAAATAAAATACAGAAGAGGGGAAAGCAGTGTCCTTGTAGAGATGAAAACTGGCAGACATCGCCTTCACCAAGGGATCTAGGTCAGCACCACCAGCAGGAAGACACAGCAATGCCATGCCATGACGCCATGAGATGGGTGCATCATCTCTGCAGTATTTTCTAAGAATCTAAACCCCTGTCTTGGCATGACAAACCTTCAGTGAGAGACACTGTGCAAAAAACCTCTATGGCTTTTCCAGGAGTCATGTACGGATGTGAGAGTTAGACCATAAAGAAGGCTGAACACTGAAGAACTGATGCTTTCCAACTGTAGCGTTGGAGAAGACTCTTGAGAGTCCCTTGGACTGAAAAGAGATAAAGCCAGTCAATTCTAAAGGATATCTACCCTGAACCTTCATTGCAAGGACTGATGCTGAAGCTGAAGCCCCAATACTTTGGCCACCTGATGTGGAGACCTGACTCATAGGAAAGGACTCTGATGCTGGGAAAGATTGAAGATAGGAGGAGAAGGGGATGACAGAGGACGAGCTGGTTGGATGACATCACCAATGCAATGGACATGAGTTTGAGGAGGCCCCGGAAGTTGGTGAAGGACAGGGTGGGCTGGTATGCTGCAGTCCATGGAAAATGGGTAGAACATGAATAAAGTGTGTTGTTTATTTAAAAGCAGGAGGTGGTATTTTTTTCTATAAAGAAGCAAATAGTAAAAGTTTTCTCTTTGTAGGCCATGTGTTCAACTTCGAAACTACTTACCCTTGCCTCTGAAGTGCAAAGCTGGTCTAAGACAACACAGCAGCAAATGGTCATGGTTATATTTGAATAATATCCCTCCTTTTAACCTGTGCTTAGGGCTTTCCTGGTGCCTCAGTGGTAAAGAACCTGCTTGCCAATGCGGGAGACACAGGTTTTATTCCTGTGTCAGGAAGATTCCCTGGAGAACTGAACTCACTCTAGTATTCTTGTCTTGAAAATCTCATGGACCGAGGAGCCTGACGGACTACAGTCTGTAAAGAGTCAGACACAGCTTAGCGACTGAACACCAAATATTCCAATGAAACTCTCATATAAAACTGGGCCCTGGGGAACGAAATAATGACATTTGCCACAACACGGATGGACCTAGAGATCTTCATACTAAGTAAAGTAAATCAGAAGGACAAAGACAAATACTATGTGATACCACTTATATGTAGACTATAAAACATGGTATGAATCTATCTACAAAACAGAAACAGACTCACAGACACAGGAAGCAGACTTGTGGTAGCCAAGGTGGGTTGGAGGGAGTTGGCAAGAGGGAAGGATTGGGAGCTTGGCATTAGAAGATGCAAACTGTTATATCTAGGATGGATGCGCAGCAAGGTCCTTCTATACAGCACAGGGATCTATATTCAATATCTTATGATAAACCTTGATGGAAAAGAATATGAAAAAGAAGGTATATATATAACTGAATTACCTTGCTGTACTGCAGAAATTAACACATTGTAAATCAACAAAAACATTTTTTTAATGGCTGGACAGATTCCATTGAAACCTGGGTCATAGTACTACTTTTAAGAACCCAGAATAACAAACTGAACAAGTTCCCCGTCTTTCACTCCAAATCCCTCCTAATAAAGATGAGAAGTGCTTTGCCACAGTGTATAAGCAGAACAGGACTGGAGTTCATACCATTGGGCGCTGCTCCTTCTGTGATGTGGCATTAAAACCATCCTATAGTCACAGGACCCTTTCTTTAAGAACAGTCTTAGGCAGGTCTGTTACAAATAAAACAAGCAACCTCACAGTGAAACGACCTTGGAGCTGGGAGGATGGCCTTGGAGAATGTGGAGGTCTTCGTCATCACACATGAGAAAAGCCTGGAAGAAGTCCCCAGCACATTGGAGCATTCTAACCACAGCCCCAGGGTAGTGGGTGGCGGGACACAGAGGGCCCTTGGGCTGAGACTGGAATGGACCTTTCTGCCACAGTCAGCAGCATGGCCTTTGTCATATGCAATGGGGAGCTGGGAAGGGTCTCCTGTAGATGAGTACCCAAGGCTGTGTTTCAGAAAGATGACACCAAAAGGGCAGGTGGATCCACTGCAGGGTGCCCGCCACGCCCATGAACCAGCAGGACCGGCCAAGGGCCCCATCGTGAGGGTCAGGCCTCATCATGAGGGTCTGGGAGGTCCAGCTGTGGGCCCCATCGTCATCGTCAGGGTCTGGGAGGACTGGCTGTGGGCCCCGTTGTGAGGGTCTGGCCCCATCATGAGGGTCTGGGAGGACTGGCTGTGGGCCCCGTTGTGAGGGTCTGGCCCCATCATGAGGGTCTGGGAGGACTGGCTGTGGGCTTCATCATGAACTTCCAGGAGCAGCGGTGGAAGATGAAGTTCTCAGACTCTCTCAGTGGGAAAGGACAGAGGTCCTGATCCTGGAACTTAACTGCAGCCATTTCAGGGGGAGCCCTGAACCTGTGATCTGACGCCACCAGGAAGCTGAGTCTCCTCCCTCTGCATGCCCCAGGCTGCTCAGGGTGAGAAAGGAGGCTCTAGTCACCCCTCAGATGTTAAGCTGACGATTCGGTCTTCACTGCCACAAGCCCAGCACAAGCGCCACGAGCACACAACGTCCTCAACTTGGCTACTTGAGTAACTCCCCGAATTTGCCTTCCAATCAGTTCAGCCCCACCTTGGCATCACTCAGCTGTCCAGGAAGGTACAGGGTGGAGTGAGGCCGTGTCTCTTTAGTAGAGCCCTTGGCTCATCTTGCTCACTGTCCACTGGGACACTGAGCCCCCCCCCTTTTTTTTAACATGATTCTACTACACTTAATTCTACATATATAAATTGTTCTCTCTTTTTTTCAGAGACTATTTTAAATAAGAAAACAATTATTTTAGATACCAGAGAGGAGTGAAATTGTAATGATTGAAACTTAATCCTATCTTGACATATGGGAAATTGACTCAAGTTTGGGAGTGCCAAAAATTCAGGAGCATTTATAAATGCCAAGGAGGAAATATCTCTCACTTTGTGGGTGAGAGAAAATCGGGTAGGTGAGGGAGATGTGGTTTGGGAATACTATTACTTTCTGAAATGACATATTTAAATGTGTGGTACAGATACTATTTCAAAGTTCACTTACATTCCACATATGTAAAGTGAATGAGTTTGGATCTAAACAAGTATAAATATTTTACTTATGTTTATTTATACTCATATATAGAAAAGACCCTGATGCTGGGAAAGACTGAAGGCAGGAGGAGAAGGGGATGACAGAGAATGAGATGGTTGGATGGCATCAGTGACTGGATGAACATGAGTTTGAGCTAGCTCTAGGAGTTGGCAAAAGACAGGGAAGCCTGGTGTGCTGCAGTCCGTGGGGCTGCAAAGAGTCAGGCATACCCGAGGGACTGAACGACAACATACTCATATGTATACCGGCTTCCCTGGTGGCTCAGACTATAGAGAATCCGCCCATCAATGCAGGAAACGTGTGATTGATCCCTGGGTCGGGAAGATCTCCTGGGGAGGAAATGGCAACCCACTCCAGTATTCTTGCCTGGGAAATCCCATGGACAGAGGAGCCTGGCAGGCTGCAGTCCATGGGGTCGCAAAGAGTTGGACATGACTTAGCAACTAAACAACAACAAATACTCATATATACATACGACATCAAAGGAGGAAATAAGTCGGAAAAATTAAGCCCAGTGATTGTTTTTTCTCAGACTGACATGAGTGTGGAGCTAAAGAAAAATGGCTAAAAGTTTACTCATGAGCAAATCTATCTTTTCAGGAGTATTTCCTTCCGATAAACGGCAAAGAATCCTGGGAGGGGCAATTCTTGCCCACATATGAGTCATCCGCGGATTAACTGTAAGAGCTAAGCCCCATTTTTGGTCCTGGAATTCACTCACAAAAATGGTCATGCCTGAGAATTTCCTGTCGGTCTGCTCAACCCCACCTCCCTGAAGGCACTCACCGCTTGCGTTTTCAACACAGGAATTGAACTATGTGTCCGACCTAGGAATTGAACCAGGGTCTCCTACATTGTAGGCGGATTCTTTATCCACTGAGCTACCAGGGAAGCCCTGTGTATTCCTGAGAAGAAGTCTCAAAGGGAAAATGAAGAATTTCTCAGGAGGAAAGGCCAAGAAATAGGACAGGACACACAAACGGTGAATTCCACTCCAGTGCGACCTTCACGGGCGTTCAGAGAGGGCAGGCTGTTGGCCAAGCATCTCTGGATCCTGTATCTTTTGTTTGCATCAGGTGACCTTCAGCATCAGAGCCTGCTGCATCCCTGGGGAGGTCTGGCTCTTGTCCTGCAGGGGCCCCAAAGAGACACCGCTCCAACAACTCAAAACTTCCATCTCTTCTCTGCCTCAGCTTTTCGCCCTGAAACCATGTGCTTCTTGTGGGTTGAAAAATCTCTTTAAGCCACGTGGTGGTTTGTGGGGCAGATAAAGCAGTTATCCTTGAAGGACCACTGAAAAACAATGGGATTCCTGCCTGTGGGGAAGGTGTAAGTATGCAGCCCTTATTTCCAGAATAAAAATTAAAACTGGATGAAATGAAAAACTTAGCTCAACAGTTTTTGGTTTTTTTTTTTTCCTGGAGAAAACTTTGTGACACGAAGTCTCCAACCAACAAAAATATCTGTAGACAATGATAACTTATGCTCTCTTTTCTCAGTGAAATGAATGGCTTTAAGTAAGGTAAACACTACAGGCAATGTATTGGAAAATGCTATTGAGCCAGCCCCAGGGGATGGTGAAGGACAGGGAAGCCTGGCGTGCTGCAGTCCATGGGGGTCGCGGAGTCGGACGTGACTGAGCAACCGAACAACCATTAGGCAGTGTAGGGTCTCAACAACCTGAATGGCAAGATCAGAAGGTGGCTATCACTTACAACAGGTGCCTGTGTGAATTCGTGCATCTAAACTGCATGTCACCCTTTTAGGCAGGAGCTATCACAACCCCAGTTCAAAGATGTAGACACTGAGGCTCAGCTAATGAAATAAGCTGCCTAGAGCCCATTGCCAGTAAACACCAGACTTCTAACCCAGCCACCGGATCCAAAGGGCACGGGTTTGACCACTGAACACACTCAGTCAAACAGCCTAGAACTGAAGTAGCTCCAAAGGCATCTTGAAACACAGGCAATGAAAGAGTATTAAAACCCAACCCAGCCCATGAAAAGAGCCAATGTATCAGAGATGCGATGTAAGAAGGGAAGGTTTCCCTCTGTACCCGTAACTCTGGACTCCTGAAAAGGGTGTCGTCCCCATTCCACTGGTACCCCACAGCCAACGCGGGCTTTCCCTTGTGGCTCAGCGGGTTAAGAATCTGCCTGCAATGCAGGAGACCTGGGTTCCATCCCCGGGTTGGGAAGATCCCCTGGGGAAGGGAAAGGCTACCCACTCTAGGCTTCTGGCCTGGA
>SJYC01143035.1:0-15767 GCA_006408675.1 Madoqua kirkii
CATACTCATATGTATACCGGCTTCCCTGGTGGCTCAGACTATAGAGAATCCGCCCATCAATGCAGGAAACGTGTGATTGATCCCTGGGTCGGGAAGATCTCCTGGGGAGGAAATGGCAACCCACTCCAGTATTCTTGCCTGGGAAATCCCATGGACAGAGGAGCCTGGCAGGCTGCAGTCCATGGGGTCGCAAAGAGTTGGACATGACTTAGCAACTAAACAACAACAAATACTCATATATACATACGACATCAAAGGAGGAAATAAGTCGGAAAAATTAAGCCCAGTGATTGTTTTTTCTCAGACTGACATGAGTGTGGAGCTAAAGAAAAATGGCTAAAAGTTTACTCATGAGCAAATCTATCTTTTCAGGAGTATTTCCTTCCGATAAACGGCAAAGAATCCTGGGAGGGGCAATTCTTGCCCACATATGAGTCATCCGCGGATTAACTGTAAGAGCTAAGCCCCATTTTTGGTCCTGGAATTCACTCACAAAAATGGTCATGCCTGAGAATTTCCTGTCGGTCTGCTCAACCCCACCTCCCTGAAGGCACTCACCGCTTGCGTTTTCAACACAGGAATTGAACTATGTGTCCGACCTAGGAATTGAACCAGGGTCTCCTACATTGTAGGCGGATTCTTTATCCACTGAGCTACCAGGGAAGCCCTGTGTATTCCTGAGAAGAAGTCTCAAAGGGAAAATGAAGAATTTCTCAGGAGGAAAGGCCAAGAAATAGGACAGGACACACAAACGGTGAATTCCACTCCAGTGCGACCTTCACGGGCGTTCAGAGAGGGCAGGCTGTTGGCCAAGCATCTCTGGATCCTGTATCTTTTGTTTGCATCAGGTGACCTTCAGCATCAGAGCCTGCTGCATCCCTGGGGAGGTCTGGCTCTTGTCCTGCAGGGGCCCCAAAGAGACACCGCTCCAACAACTCAAAACTTCCATCTCTTCTCTGCCTCAGCTTTTCGCCCTGAAACCATGTGCTTCTTGTGGGTTGAAAAATCTCTTTAAGCCACGTGGTGGTTTGTGGGGCAGATAAAGCAGTTATCCTTGAAGGACCACTGAAAAACAATGGGATTCCTGCCTGTGGGGAAGGTGTAAGTATGCAGCCCTTATTTCCAGAATAAAAATTAAAACTGGATGAAATGAAAAACTTAGCTCAACAGTTTTTGGTTTTTTTTTTTTCCTGGAGAAAACTTTGTGACACGAAGTCTCCAACCAACAAAAATATCTGTAGACAATGATAACTTATGCTCTCTTTTCTCAGTGAAATGAATGGCTTTAAGTAAGGTAAACACTACAGGCAATGTATTGGAAAATGCTATTGAGCCAGCCCCAGGGGATGGTGAAGGACAGGGAAGCCTGGCGTGCTGCAGTCCATGGGGGTCGCGGAGTCGGACGTGACTGAGCAACCGAACAACCATTAGGCAGTGTAGGGTCTCAACAACCTGAATGGCAAGATCAGAAGGTGGCTATCACTTACAACAGGTGCCTGTGTGAATTCGTGCATCTAAACTGCATGTCACCCTTTTAGGCAGGAGCTATCACAACCCCAGTTCAAAGATGTAGACACTGAGGCTCAGCTAATGAAATAAGCTGCCTAGAGCCCATTGCCAGTAAACACCAGACTTCTAACCCAGCCACCGGATCCAAAGGGCACGGGTTTGACCACTGAACACACTCAGTCAAACAGCCTAGAACTGAAGTAGCTCCAAAGGCATCTTGAAACACAGGCAATGAAAGAGTATTAAAACCCAACCCAGCCCATGAAAAGAGCCAATGTATCAGAGATGCGATGTAAGAAGGGAAGGTTTCCCTCTGTACCCGTAACTCTGGACTCCTGAAAAGGGTGTCGTCCCCATTCCACTGGTACCCCACAGCCAACGCGGGCTTTCCCTTGTGGCTCAGCGGGTTAAGAATCTGCCTGCAATGCAGGAGACCTGGGTTCCATCCCCGGGTTGGGAAGATCCCCTGGGGAAGGGAAAGGCTACCCACTCTAGGCTTCTGGCCTGGAGAATGGCACAGACTGTAGGTAGTCCATGGGGTCTCCAAGAGCGGACACGACTGAGTGACTTTCACACCATGGCCAAGGCATTGCCATCTCTTCACACCTAACACAGAGGGACCTGGGATAAGACTGAACCTGACCTCAGCTGAGGCAGGTGGGCCTCTCCTTTAGGTAGAATGCTCCTCTTCCTCTGAGAAAACACAAGAAAAGAGCCAGCCTTTCCAGGGCTCACCCCTCGGAGCACCAGCCACTGTCGGTACGAGGTTCTCTGCCCCTGCTGCACAAGTAGGGTCGCAACCTTAGAGCACCAAGCCTGTCTCTGCCCCAGGGTCTTCGCCCACGCTCAGCCCACAGCACTTCCCTGGGACAGCCAGCCTTGTCCTCACACTGCCTTCGGATCTCTGCCCGACAGCCTCCCCCAACATCTGGTCCAGACCGGAGCCCCCCAGCCCCGCCAGCACGCGCGCTCTCCCCTGTTTGTCGCCCCTCCCCTCTGCAGCTGCATCATCACTGTCCTGCAGTGCCCTACCTGCCAGACCCCCACCCCAGCCCCACTGGACAGAGACGTCCACGTGAGCCTGCCCGTCCTGCCTCCTGCACCCCGAGCATCCACAGTCCACAGCTCAGTGGCTCATCAGGATCACGGGAGAGTTGATTCCCACCAGCCAAACCCAAAGGGATCCATGCTCTTGGTGGAATCTCTCCGGACAAACCAAACGGCCCTGAAGCTACTTGTCATAATAAAACACAAGCCTGCCTACTGCTTTTAGGCACATACGTGAGAACGGTACCTGCGGACTTTCGGAAATTAAACAGAAGCTTGAAATGTGCACAGGAATTAAAGTGTCCAGTGCCAGAGAATTCAGCGTGGACGCAGCAAACAGAACTCCTCATCGCTTAGGTGGGGGCTGAACATGCAGATGTGATCACCGTAGGGTTGTTTTTACATCTTTGGCGGTGAACAAAGTCCTAAGTGTCACTGGGCCCCTCAGGAGCAAGGCCCTGCCGGGAGGGAACAGCTGCAAGGGCTTCACGCCTTTGCCTAAGCATAAGGGGTCCGGCGGTCCCCATGTTTCTGAGCGCTTGGCCTTCATAACACCCCCGAAACACGTTCTCCTAAAGATGTTCCCTGAGATAGGACACCTCTCTGCATTGTTTCAGCACATACCAGCACGAATATCCCAGGGCAATCCACCCTTCTTTTAACGGCTGATGACAGCTCCAATGGCTGGGCAAAAATCAGTTGAAGGAAAGGGAAGTCTTGTCGGAAATGAGATTAATCTTGTAACGAGTGTTCAGCCCTGATAACCCATCTGGGCACACAACTGCTTCAACTGGAGAGCTATTAACCTTCACCCAGCAAGCTCTGGCCAACCGTTATAAACATGAAAGAGACAGAGTCCTTCCCCCCTCCTCGTAGACTAAACAACCAGATTTGAATTCCACCTAAACGGCCTCTTTTCTGCAGATGTGTGGTGATGATGATGAAGTCGGGGGTGGGGGTGGGGGGCAGGTGGGTCACGGCTGGGCCAATAACTCAGGTAATTAACTTTGGCCTTGGTTTGCTCAAATGGCGGTTATTAGCATGAAACATCATTTGGGACAATTTTCAATAAAATTACTAGCTCGAGGGAAGTTGGAGAGAGTTGATTTCAGGCAGGAATACACAGGCTGCTAGTAGAAACACAACCTGAGTATTTTCTTGTCGCCTCCTTTTCTATTTCTTTTATCCAACAAGAGGGATAGGAGCACAGAGCTGGCCGCTGTCTTGCACTCGGTTCCTCCCTTCCAACCACGGCGGGCATTTGCATGACAGAGGCAGCTTGTGGTCACTGAAAGGAGATTTTTCTTTTTATCTCTGAGAAGTTATTAGCTTTCATGTGGAGCAAACCTGTGATCTTGCGTTTATCAGCAAATGCTGTAACCAGCTGAGTTAACCAAGCCGCCTCACGTAAATTCATGAGTGGTTAAGGTGGGCTCAGATGGTTAAAAAATCCACCTGCCAATGCAGGAGACCTGGTTTCAATCCCTGTCTTGGGAAGATCCCCTGGAGAAGGGAATGGCTACCCACTCCAGTATTCTTGCCTGGAGAATCCCAAGGACAGAGGAGCCTGGAGGGCTATCGTCCACGGGCTCACAAAGAGTCAGACACAACTGAGCAATTAACACTTTGACTTCAGTTCAGGACATTAACCACCTACAACTGAAAATAACTTTCACGACACTTTCGAGACACACTCTGAGGTCATTTAACTTATTGCTTACCCCATAGCCCTCTTTCGCATCCGTTTATACAGAGCCATTGGGTTATCTATATCCAAGATAATAACTATGAACAGATAAAGGAGAAGCCTTCTGAATCTTAGGACTGATGACAAACCAACGTGGATGCATCATATACCCCAAATATGGCATTTAAAGAAGGAAATATTTAAGTGCATATATTAAGTAATAGGAGGGACAGATGTTCTACGTAACTGACTCCTCCACTGTGCTAAGTTATTTCAGTCATGTCTCTTTTCGACCTTTCTGAGCCAAGTGCTCAGAAACAGGGGGGACGATCGGACCCCTTACACTGACACAAAGACACAAAGCCCTTGCAGCTGTTCCCTCCCTTTCAACCGAAGCCCACCAGGCTCCTCTGTCCATGCGATGCTCCAGGCAAGGATACTGGAGTGGGTTGCCATGCCCTCCTCCAGGGGATCTTCCCAACCCAGGGATCGAACCCAAGTCTCTTACATCTCCTGCACTGGCAGGTGGGTTCTTTACCACTAGTGCCAACTGGGAAGCCAAACTCTCCACTAGTGAGACTGTAACTCAGATTTTTTTAAAGTGAAAAAGAAAAGGAAAAAAGGAGAAGATTCACTTAGCATGTTTTAAGTAAACGTATCTCCCTCAAGATTTTCATCCAGTCTTCATGATGACCAAAGATAGCTCTCAGAATAGCTCCCCCTAACAGGGCTTCCTACCTTTCCTTTGAACCAAGTGTCTCTTTTTCCAGAAGGTAAGTCACAAGTGCCAGGCCTCACGGTTGGGCCTGCATGTACCCAGCAAGGCTGTATCTTCAGGGTGTTTCTTGCTCACGCTGGTCTCTAGTAACAGCATGAGAGAGGGACTTGGTAGATGGTACGCGTCATGCAGGGAGGTCACTGCAAGGCAGACAGAACGTCCTGGCCTCGGGGTCTTGCCTTCAGGCTTTGCACTTACTTGCCTCACACACTGCCTCCTCCTGCCATGAGTGGCTGAGACCACAGGGCAGGAGGAGCGAGGAAAGCAAGAGGCCAGCTCCTGCATCACAGGGACGCAGACCTTCTCTGTATCTGCAGCCAAGCTGACACCAGCAAGGATCCCACGGTCCAATTCTCTCAGTCACTCTGGGAGCTTTCAGGCGAGGCGGTGATGGGCTACTACAGCTACAGTCACTTGAGCTAGTCAGCTTTTCAGCCCGGAGTGAGCACTCTGTGTACTTGAAGTAGACCAGGTCACACACTAACAGCATGACCTAAGTCTCCCAATTGGTCTTGATTTAAATTTTCATCTCTCTCCCAAGAAAGTCTTGCAATGTCCATGATAAGATGAAGCTCAGTTTCACTTAGGGTCAGATCTGTTTCATATGATATAACAGCAGGATATTCAGAGGGAAGATCTTGCTTCTGGTTCCAAATCCTTTATGTATATAACTTCAGCAGATAATCAGACAGCAGACAGAAAAGAAACCATAGCACCTAAGATCAGCTTATTACGCCATTTTACGTCTTAGAGGAGGGCAGGTTCAACTCAAGGACATACGACAAAAGTCACATGAATCATCTTTTCATAAGATGCAAAGAGCGCACTCATCCATTAGCCTAGACTGGGTAGGCAGGATGAGGGCGACTGGCTAACTCAGTGCCCACGTGACTCTGATGGCTGGCGTGGGCTGCCCTAACCTTGGCACATTTCTTGACATTTACCAAGTAAAACGATGAGATCAGGGAAACCACAACTTCAAACCCCGTATCTTGTGAAACTGAAACAGAGTAAACACTTTGCCTGACAGTGATTTTTGTTTTGATCATCATACTTGATTGAACCACGGGGCGGTTGACCATCCATGCTGGGAAGTCGTATATTTTTTTCAGTGCGACAACCTGCATTTACCCATTCCAAATTGGTATGGACACTTGACTGATTTCTACCTAAGCATGAATGTGAGAATCCTAGCACTTCAGTTGTAGGTTTTGCCACTGAGTAAACCTCTCCCAGTAGGCAGGCAACATGCAGAAGAGAAGATCCACCTTGAAACCTAATTTGTTGCCTTCGTACCTAAAGAGTGCCCCCAAACCCACCTGGAACTTCATAATGTGATCTTATTTGGAAATAGGATCTTTCCAGATGTAATTAAGGATACAGATGAGATTGGACTAGATTAGCAAAGACCCTAAATCCCAGGAGAGCATCTTTTTAAGAGACCAAGAAGGATAGAGACTAAAATAAGGTGATGTCAAGACAGAGGCAGAGATGAACATGAGGTAGCTATATTTCCAGGAAGGTAAGGATTGTGGACAACCACCCAAAGCTGAATCTGAGGCATGGAACAGATTCTTTCACAGAGCTCTCAGAACCAGCCCTGGGACATCTTGATATTGGACTTCAGGTCTCCTAAACTCCAAGACAATACATTTCTGTATTTTAAACCCCTTAGTTTGTGGTTATTTTCATGGAAATCCTAGAACACTAACAGATTATATGTAGATACTGTTTTTAACAAACTTTTGGCATTTCAAGGTGTTACATGGCCCATTAATTGCCTTATAGGGTTAGAACAGCTTCCAAAAGGGCTTGAAGGTTAACTCCCAGGTTGCAGCAAGCAGACAGCTTAAATTTTTCAGAACAAAATCAATTTTGCAAAATTTTCCATATGAAGCCCTTTGTCTGACCATGCCCTGATTTTTATGCTTGGGAAAATGTGTCTTGTACCACTTGGGGGAAAAATGTCTGATTTACATTTTTTACATTTACATATCATTCAAGTCTTGATGATACGGGGGGCGGGGCGTGTTTTAACAAACATCTTCAAATCTCTCAACATTTGTTTGAAAAGAAAGTTACAAGTTGAAGGAAAAAAAAACAGAAAAATTTTAATTAGGTAAATTAAAACCTAATTTCTCTAGTATGTTTTTCCAGCCAACATTTATGGGCAAATTTGTCGAGTTATGATAGAAGTAGAGTAATTGACAATGTTATGTTAGTGTCAGATGTACAGCAAAGGGATTCAGTTACACACATATACACCTATTCTTTTTCAGATTCTTTCCCGTTACAAGATACTGAATATAGTTCCCCAAGCAATAGAGCAGATCTTTGCTGTTTTAACTATTTTATCTGTGCTGTGCTAAGCTTAGTTGCTCAGTCACGTGCGACCCTTTGTGACCCACAGACTGCAGCCCGCCAGGCCTCTCTGTCCGTGGGACTCTCCAGGCAAGAACACTGGAGTGGGTTGCCATTTCCTACTCCAGGGCATCTTCCCAACCCAGGGATCAAACCTGCGCCTCCTGTGTCTCCTGCACTGGCAGGCGGATTCTTTACCACTGAGCCACCTGGGAAGCCAATTCATATATACTCTTTCACAAACAAAATCCTAGTTCTCTCTGGCTTTTCTTTTCGTCATCCTAAAGACAATGAGGAATTTCCTGACCCAATGGATAACTGGGTTGAGAAACACTGGACTCCTCAATAGTCAATCAAGTTTCTTCCAACATCTCACTGCAAACTTCAAAATAAAGGCTGTTTCCTCTCTTCAACTCCTTAAAAACTAGACTGTAGTGTTGCCGGGACAGAGACCAAATCAGACCTCTTCTAGTCATGTAGACTTCCAAAGACATGCTGCCCTCAGGGAAAGGTTTCAGTGCCCCCTGGGTCATCTATTCTTGTGTTCATTCATTCAGCAAATATTTACGAGTCAGCATTTTACGTGCTAGACAGTTGAGAAACAGCACTGAGCCAAATTCTTAAGATGGAAAAATCACGAGGTTGGCAGTTCATTTTAAAAATCTTACCAAGATAACCAAATTCTGTACGTTTTAGGAAAGATCACATTTTCCCTGGCTACATATAATACTTGAACCAGTGAAGCTCATTACATTAAGAATACATTAGCTAAACTAGAAAGTTCAGTACAGAATCCAATTTTATTACCTGGCTTAGATGAACTGGTTGCTAATTGGTATTAATCTTTCTCGTAAAGCAGATTAACTTGCAATTGAATACAAAGATCTTATAGCTATTTATGAAAATGTTCCCCACATCATAGCCATTGCCCAGGTCAACTATATAATAATTACAGTACTGGAAGGGCTACCAGACTCACCAGTGAATACGGAAACCCTTAGTATGAACCGCCGTAGCTCAGTTGGTTAAGAGTGTGCCTGTAGTGCAGGAGACCCAGGTCCGATCCCTGGGTCAGGGGAGATCCCCTGGAGAAAGAAATGACAACCCACTCCAGTATTCTTGCTTGGAAAATTTCATGGACACAGAAGCCTGGTGGGCGGTAGTCCATGGGGTCAAAAAGAGTCGGGCATGACTGAGCGTCTAACACTTAACACACTTAGTATGAACCGTACAGAGACTATCAGCACACCTGTTTAAGGAATCAAGTTACAGCTTCAGTGCATTCTCTGAAGAGTAACTGCAGTTAACAGAAGAAGAAAAACAAATGGTGCCCATCCTAATCCATTAAACACAACCTGTTATGACTGTGAGCCCAAGAGGGGTATTTGCCCAGCAGATTCTAAGAACTGAACAGTTAGATGAGCCGGGCAAACCTTGGAGAAGCACCGGTAGGTGCTGCCACTCAGCAAAAGCGAAATTGCCGCTCCGTTTTGCCTTAACCAGACCAGCGTCATGTAACAAAATGCAGGCTTTGGGAACTGTATTTCTGCTTCCAGTTTTCACTCAGAAGCACGTCCAACCATGCCCCAGAATGGACACATGCATTTAAAGGACACGTGCTCACAAATATTCAAAATCCCACTATGTTCTGGGCAACCCGCATAATCATCCCACCTTCCCAAGCCCAAGAAGGTTCCTTAAGATGACACACGCTTATTGTCTAAAATCAGGCATTCAAACTGGACACAGGGGCATGCAAGGCGTTGGCCCCAAGAATAAGTAATAATTTCGTCTTCTGATCGAGAGGTACAACTCGTTGTCTAACCTCTAGGAGGCAATCAACACAGTGCTTTGTATTCGGGTCAGACTCTTTGGGACCCTATGGACCGTAGCCTGCTAGGTTCCTCTGTTCATGGGGTTTCCTAGGCAAGAATACTGCAGTGGATGGCCATTTCCTTCTTCAAGGGATCTTCTCAACCCAGGAATCAAACCCTCAGCTCCTGCATTGGCCAGCTGACTCTTTACAGCTGAGCCACCAGGGAAGCCAGTAACCGCTCACTGAATTAAATGAATTAACCCTCTGTGGCATTATCACCTCACTAATTAATGCACTTACTCATGCATTTATCATCCAGGCAGATATTCATTTACTTATTCAACAGACATTATTACCAGGCACGGTCTGCACAGATAAAAGATTACACGGCACCAGCTATGTCACTTAGGGTATAGAGCGCCAAACTTTAACAAGCAGAGTTTGACAGTTTCTGTTCTTCAGTGAGGTTCCACAGAATCCTCATTATCAACACCAACTGGCAATTCAGTGTCTACCTTCCGCTAAAGAACGTGTCAGCCGAAGCAGTCGGTTTTGAACAAGCACTGGACTCCTCTCACATTGGGACCACTCCAGAAACCAGCTGCGGCCCCTCACTGCAGACACACATTTATTATGCAACCATTCACTGACCGGCCCAGGCAGGAGGGAGGGGGAGGGAGGAGGCAGTAGCCTCTGAGAGCCCTCCAGCACAGTTTTCTCTTTGGATCCTCAAAACTCCTGCACTTCTGAGTTCAGCTGCTGAAAGATTGGTGAATACTCTGCTTGAACTCCTAAATGGACTGACAACACTGACTCTATTATATTTACTCCACTGTCCTCAAAGGAACGGTATGAGAGAGAAACCGGTAACAGGGAGGGAAGCGCTTTCACCTCTTCAGAAGAAGCTACGAATATTCAAAGATGAAAAGCACAAGCAAACACAGTCAAGAACTGATTACTTCAAACAAAGCAACCAAGACATGACAGTACATGAAATAGTAAGAGCGAGACTAGGATTAACATCCACAAAGCGCTCACACCGATTTGCACACAAAAACACACTACTGTTCAACCACAAGCTAAGCTACTGTAGTCGTATCTGACTTTTTGTGACCCCTCTGTCCATAGGGATTCTCCAGGCAAGAATTCTGGAATGAGTTGCCGTGCCCTCCTCCAGGGGAATCTTCCTGACCCAGGGATCGAACCCACATCTCTTAGTCTCCAAGATTGGCAGGTGGGATCTTGACCACTAGCGCCGCCTGGGAAGCATGATTGTATTAAGCTGCTGGATCCTTCCACCAGCACCAGGAAGTGTGTTTTCGGCACTGCTGAATCCACTCTACAGATAAGCAAACTGAGGCACAGAAAAGAGGTGTGCCCTTGCTATGGCATCCTGGAACAAGGGTCTGCCCTGGCCATCTGGTTCTGCTTTATAATAAGACACTGGGTCCTCAGGAAGGGATATGGGGCTTTAATCGCTAGGAGGGCATCATAAACATTCAGCTGCTAGTCCTCTTTCCTTCACTAACTTGAAGAAAAGAGGGAGGGTAAAAAGGACTATTTAAATGATTTTATTTTTTCCAATTCGTTATTAGTTTTAAAACTATGTCTGTGTGCGTGCAAAAAAAAAGACAAAAGAAGACAAAAAAAAAATCTCAAAAGACCCCTGATGTGTAATATCAGGTCTTCCCTGGTGACTCAGACAGTAAAGAATCTGCCAGCAAGGAGGGGAAATCCAGGTTCAATCCCTGGGTCAGGAAGATTCCTCTGGAGGAAGAAATGGCAACCCACTGCAGTATTCTTGCCTGGAGGAGCCCATGGACAGAAAAGCCTGGCGGGCTACAGTCCACGGGGTCACACAGAGTTGGACGTGACTGATGTGATGGGTTTAACTTCCTTTTCTAAATTATTTTCTAAACTCCTCCTGTGATTGCTTTGGAAATGGGGGGAAAAGAATGAAGTTGTTATCATTATTGTGCTTAAAAGATATTTTATCCAGTGGGTCTATTACACCTGTATTCAGGCTGAAGAAAACAAAACAGAACCAACCGCCGCTGTCAGGCAGGCAGCAGTAACTGTCAGAGAGGAGGTCAAAGAAGAGTCTACCGGCTCTGCACTGGCAGTACACCGCCACGATCCCCAAGGCGCTGGAACCAACACAGATGCAGGAGCTCGGGAAGTCATTTTGTAAAAAATAAGCAGAAGTGGCAGGGAGGCAGCAGCTGGAAGGAAACACATTGGGAGAGGCGTCTCGGAGTTTCACTAAAAGGCAACAGAACTTCACAGTGAGGGTGGAGGGGGATCAAATGCAGAGGAAGAAAGATCTTCATTCAAACAGGAGGTTCCTGAGACACTGACCACGTCTTCCAACAGGATGAGCCAAAGCACACAAACAAGGGGGTCTCTCGCGAAAAGAAAAATTTCACTGGGGGCAACTTCACGTCAATCCCACCAAAATATGAGTGTTGAGTGACTGTGTGAATAAAATCACTGGAGTATGCTGAGCACCAAAGAATTGATGCTTTTGAACTGTGGGGTTGGAGAAGACTCTTGAGAGTCCCTTGGACTGCAAGGAGATCCAACCAGTCCATCCTAAAGGAAATCAGTCCTGAATATTCATTGGAAGGACTGATGTTGAAGCTGAAACTCCAATACTTTGGTCACCTTATGCAAAGAACTGACTCATTGGAAAAAACCCTGATGCTGGGAAAGATTGAAGGCAGGAGGAGAAGGAGATGATAGAGGATGAGGTGGCTGGGTGGCATCATCAACTCAATGGATGTGAGTCTGAGTAACCTCCAGGAGTTGGTGATGGACAGGGAGGCCTGGCATGCTGCAGTCTCTGGAGTCGCAAAGAGTCGGACATGACTGAGTGACTGAACTGAACTGAACTGATGTTCATTTACTGGCATCTTCATGAAACTGGACTACATGTAACCATGTCTGACAGCTTCTCGAAGTCATCAGACAAAGTCTCTGCCTCTCCCTGGACAGACACAAACATCTACAGAATACACACTGGACACAGACTCTGGTGGACACGGTCCTCTTGTCCATTTCACCTCAGAGCTCACAGGCGCCTTCTGATCATCCAAGGAGGCACTGCAGCTTGAAGGGACAGCGGCTCAGTTTTCTGATTACGTCGGAGATCTGCAGGTCAGGGTGGAGCTGTGGGTCTCCAAGCTTTGAGTCTGTAAACAGCACTCTCTGGGGTTTTGCCAAGGCTCCAGTTGAGTGGCTTTCAGATGCTGTTTATTTTGTTTAGTTTATTGTTCACTGTTACTGTTTGTTGACTTGATATATTTTTTCCCCTGCAAAGCGGCCAGTGGGTAAGGACATATCCTGTAGGTGGAAAATTGATGATTCCCTATTGTTCAGGGTTTGTGTGTTGTGGTTTTATTTGCTTTGATTCAAAGGACCTAAACAATGCATTCACTGGAATTGAATAACTGGTGTCAATTCAGCACAGAGAACAATCTGTGCACTGAGATTTCTGTACCCAAATCAGGTGATCTCTGCTTGATTGAAGAAAGCAAAGTCTAAAATGACGTTTACATCTAAATATCCACCCAAAAGAAAACCTCCAATTGAATCTCAAAGAGGCTTATTTGTCAACAAATACAAAAACAGACTCATGGACTCATAGACTGAGAGGGCAAGCTTACAGTTGCTGGGGGGTAGGGATCGTTAGAGGGCTTGGGAGGACATGTACACACTGCTCTTTTTAAAATGGATAACCAACCAGGACCTACTGTATAGCACAGGGAACTCTGCTCAGGGGTATGTGATAGCCTGGATGGGACGGGAGTCTGGGGGGAGAATGGATACATGTTATATCAAGGGTCTCATGACTGAGTCCCTTGATATTCACCTGAAGTTATCATAACATTATTAATTGGCTGAACTCCAATACAAAATAGAAGGTTTAAAAAAAAAGACTCATGCATCATAATCCATACAGACTCATGCATCATAATCCATAATTTCAAGGGGACCCAAGACCCCACAGAACAGGAGTCCTACTCATAGAAATGTCTAATCTAGCTACACTCCTCTTTATAAAATCCAGGCAACGGACAAGACCAAGGATGACAACAAGGGCCTAAAGCCATCACCTTGGAAACATCACATTTTCTCCCACTTCACAACAGTGGATTCTGCCAATGAATCTGTAGCAAGAGGCTCACCTCCCCAATGGAGGAGAGAGAATGCACAACAAACCACGCCTTCGCAGAGGAAGTTTCCATCCGGAGCTCCTTCTGCGTCGCTGAGTCTCTGGTTGGGCTGGCTATCTGTGTAGGAAGTGGACACAGGAAGTATCTGTCTACAAACCCTTTATCCTCAAGGTAATTGCCACAGCAGCATTTTACTGTTTACCAAACCAGTAAACATGCGATCTAAAAAAAGATGTTTTCCATCTCCAGAGAACAAGGCTTAAAAAAATATATATGTGTGTGCTTATTTCATAACCAGCTTATCAAAATCGCCAACAACAAGACTGTGTTCCCAAGAGGCAGGGAGTCGGTGGGAACAGCCTTGGGGGTAGAACAGAAGCTTCCCTCTCAGGGAGGCCCCCAAAACACAGGCTGGTTTCCTCCCCTGAGATGCTACTCTAGGAAAGTCGATTTTATTTCTCTTCTTCCAGGCTTAACACAGGCTGAAGAGAGTCAGGGTCTTTGGCTGAACAGGAAAAATCAACGAGACTTTCCATGTTAACTCAAACTGCAGGATGGATAACTCGTAAAGTCATGTGTAAAACAGATAACTAGTGGGAACTCTGCTTTATAGCACAGAGAGCTGAGTTTGGGGCTCTCTGATGACCCAGAGGAGTGCAACAGGGGGTGAGGCAGTGGGGAGGCTCAAGAGAAGAGAGGATATGTAAGCATATAGCTGATTCCTGCCTGGAGAGTTCCATGGACAGAGGGGCCTGGTGGGCTACAGTCCATGGGGTCGCAAAGAGTCAGACTCGACTGAGCGACTAACACTTTCACAGCTGATTCACTTTGCTGTGCACAGAAGCTAACACAACATCGTCAAGCAATTATGCACCAATAAAAACAATGACAGACATAACATCTTCAAAAATTAATATGTCATTTGTATTTGCTCTTGGGCCACATTCTTATTTTATATGCATGCTAAGTTGCTTCAGTCGTATCCAAATCTGCAGCCCCATGGACTATAGCCCACCAGGCTCCTCTGTCCATGGGATTCTCCAGACAAGAAAGCTAGAGAGGGTTACCATTTCCTCCTGCAGGGGATCTTCCCAACACAGCGGTCAAATCCACATCTCCTGTCTCCCGCCAGGGTAGGGAGAGGTAGGTAGTTCTTTACCACTAGTGCCACCTGGGAAGCCCTCGTATTTTATATATGGATATGAATATGCTTCCAGCGCTAGGAGGCCACATTAGAAGCTCAAGACAGAACTCAAATGCAGACACACAGCTGCGGCTTTTGATTACCTGGTCAACCTTGTCTCTGTTTCTTTATCCTGGATGAAAAGCTTGAGAGCCTGCACTGTCCCAGGTTTCCTGGGATGACAGACGTGACTGGGTAAATGGAAACAGGTCCAGGGAGAACCCCTGAGCACTAGAAATGTTTCAGGGGGAGGTCCTCTCCATGGTTACTGCTTTGTTTTAAAAAGCACCTGCTGGGTTGTTAACAAGAGCAGACAGGAAGCAAGAGGACGGAAGGAGCACTGAGTGTGAGACGGACTGAGAGAAGCAGAGGGCAGCAAGACCCCCGACAGGGGCCTCCAGGGCCAGCCAGCCGCACAGAGGCTCTGGCTGCCTCCACAGCAAAGCGCTGGGAATTACTGAGCGCTCACTGCCCAGGAAGAGTATTTCTTAATCAATGAAAAGAGCACGTGCATCAGAGGAAAACTGGCCACCTTAAGAAAAAAAAGACTTCACTACCTGTTATAAATTGGGAAAAAGAATCTTTATGGGTTTCCTAAGTTTGGTCCTAGAAGGAAAATTGATGTGACTCTGGTAAAGAATGAAATTAGCTAACAAGCTACAAAGGCCTCAAGGACCATTCCAGCTCGGTTCACCTCCCCGGAGCCCTGTGAAGTGGAAAGCGTGGCGGCTCCCTGTGATGGAGGGAGACACCCAGAGGAGGGGAGGGGAGGCACCTGTCCAGGGAGAAAGGCCCAGAGGCCACTCCTGTGCTCCCGAGAAGGAGCGGGCTCCGGGCGAGGCACCTTCCCCCGAGAACTTGGACTCATGGTTAAGTTTCTAATGAGAAACACTGAAGGCCCGGCCACCGCCCCCCAGGCCGGCCCCTCTCCACTTCCCTCGCCAGCCTTCACGGCGACGCCTCCCTTTCCTTGTCCGCGCGATAAGACCAATCCTTTCCCCACAGAGTCTATTTTAAGAATGAAGAAATGAGAGTGTCAGGGGCCTCCCTGGGCAGATAAGCACGGGCCGGCTCCATTCACCTTCACGCTGATGCTCCTGTGAACGGAAGGTGACACCTCCAGACAACACAGATCCCAGGGGGACTTCGCAATATAAACCCACATGGTTATATATATATATATATATATATATATATATATATATATATAT
>SJYC01143037.1:0-66678 GCA_006408675.1 Madoqua kirkii
CGGGGGGTGGGGGGGTTGGAGGTGGGGGAAGGTCATATGGTGATAAATAGAGGGGAAACAGATTTGTGTGCCTGGAGCACATTTCTCAGCCTCTCTCTAATCCCCTGTTCTTATCTGCACAAAAAACACCAGGATGCAGGCTGCAGTAAGCATCTCACGAGATAATGTGAGCATCCAGCTCAGCTGTTACAAGGATGATATTAATCTGGATTATGAATTCCAGATACAACACCACCTTTGAAAAACTCTTTTTTAACTTTTTATTTATATCAGAGTATAGCTGATTAAGAATACTGTGGTAGTTTCAGAAGGACAGTGGAGGGACTCAGCCATACATATACATTCTCCATTCTCCCCCATTGGATACATCTCCCCCATGCATCCATTCTCCCCCAAACCCCGCTCCCGTCCAGGCTGCCACATAACACTGAGCGGAGTTCCCTGTGCTCCACAGTAGACCCGGGTTGGCATCCGTAATACAGAAGTGGGCACATATCCACCCCACACTCCCTAACGATCCCTTCCCCGATTCTTCTCCCCTGAGAAGCATAATTTAAGTGTCTTTTCTATGCTTTTCTCAACAGCAGTTTTATTTAATTTGTATTTTTATTTCTCCTAGTTTAAGGAGAATATCTCTATAGCAATACATCTATTTAAAATCTGCAACGATGATTATCTTCCTGATACCTTAACTTTCTCTTTATGACCTTAAAGGATTTTAATCAACATTTATTTTTTCAACAAACATTGACTGAACTCCTACAGAAAAAGAGATGGGCAGACCAATCACAAAAAAACAAGTTCTGTGGTTTATATAAGGAGACACAGAGTCACACTCCCAAACACAAGCAGAGCTGGGAGGCACACTGGCAAGAGAGAAAACGAGGCAGGAGAGAGGAGACAGAACGAGGGATGATCTTAGGCTTTATACAACACGCCTCAGTCATGTGCGACAGGGAAATAAGTGTGAGCAAACAGGGAAGGAAAGTGTGAACAAGATCCAGAAGTCACAGTGGCCACTGCTGGAAACGGGTTCACAGCAAAAATAGTGTGATGAAACACCCTAAATACTGAAATTAAAATGAGATTCCATTTTTGCCTGTCACAATGGCAAAGCTTTGAAGCTTTTGAAGAGCGAAATATTCAGAGTTGTTATGAGTGCAGTGGAAAGAGTCTCATATATGACCGTAAGTCGGAACTGGCACAATCCTTTTAGAGAATGAAGTGGTCATTTTTTAAAAACTGTGGCAGAGACTTTAAATACATATATATATATATATATATATATACACACACACATGCATATACACATACACACACATACCACTTGGTCCAATAAGTCCTTTTCTAAGCACTAATAAAATAAATTTTAAAAAATTATAAAGAGGGTGCATTGCAATGCAATTAGTGAAAAATTGAAAGCAATACTATTTCCTACAATAGGATGGGTCAGGAAATTCCCCTGGAGAAGGAATAGGCTACCTACTCCAGTATTCTTGGGCTTCCCTGGTGGCTCAGACAGTAAAGAATCCACCGGCAAAGCAGGAGACCTGGGTTCGATCCCTGGGTTGGGGAGATCCCCTGAAGGTTTTATGACTATAATTTGCACAAAACAAGACATGCATTTTTTTCAAAATAAATGAAAATAATTTAAAGGAAACAACAGTGGAAGGATGCAATGGTCAGGAGCGAGAGGCTCTGCAGGCCTCTGCCCTCCGTCAGCCACGGAGCAAACAGCCTCCACCCTCAGAGCAGGACTAAACCAAGCCTCTCAACAGCCGGGCCGTGAGGGACCCCCGGACATTCTGCCTGCCTGGGTGTTTGGAACCTGCCTGGCTGCACCCTTATATCCAGGCTCCCCGGGCCTATCCCCTCCTAGCTCCCGTGTGCCCTTCCCTGCCTGAGAGGCTGGAACAGTGACCTGTGGAAGCGACTGGCCCTTCTCCTTGTCTCGGTGGGCCTCTGGAGTTCACAACTGGAGACGGGCGATGGGACACACAGACTTCAGAGCAACGCCAGAAAGACAAGGCGAGTTCACCAGCAAGGCTGAGACGGAGATCGCCTCATGGCCTCTGCCTGAGCAGTGACCGGAGCTCTGCTGTCCAGGACTCACATCAGAACAGGCGTTAGGATCCCACCTTACAATCCCACCTTTCAGGGGAGGAAGCGGAGCTCAGAGACTTGGCCCAGGGTCAGGGGACTGGGAAGGACTCAAAGGCAGGGGCCACAAAGCATCAGAAACCTCAGGGGCGATCTGCAGAGTCCCCAGCGAAGAGAAGAGCTGTCCCCCATGCTTTGGGGCCCCCTGGTGCATTTGAGGCCGTCCCTTAGCCCAAGAAGGGATCCTGCCTGAGCGGACGTGCCCCCACCACTGGGAAGGCCTAGAGACAGTCTCGGTCAGGCCTCTTCTTGGAAGGTCTTACACTCAGAGAAGCGCTCATCCTGGCTGTCTCACAGCCTCCTGCATCGTGATGCTCTTCCGGCCAGCTGTTAGAGCAATCCATCTGCCAAGTTACTGGGCTGCTAAGGGGTCCAGGACATACAGCTTTGGGTCTCCCCTTCCCACATAGGCAGCCTTATTCTGGAGGTCTAAACACAGAAGTCATCTTTTCCTGAAAACATCATGGATGGCTGTTTCACTCATTTATTTTATTCATATTTGTACGAACAGCTTTTCAACTTCCCTGGTGGCTCAGACGGTAAAGAACCTGCCTGCAATGTAGGAGACCCTGGTTCAATCCTGGGGTTGGGAAGATCCCCTGGAGAAGGGAAACGGCTACCCATTCCAGTATTCTTGCCCAGAGAATCACCATGGATAAAGAGGCTTGGTGGGGCTACAGTCCATGGGGTCACAAAGAGTCAGATACGACTGAGCAATTAACACACACATGTGGTTTTTAAGGGATATAAACAAGTGTATGTGTGAGTGCTGGGGGAGGGGGTTTAAACAAAGATCTGTTTTGTAAAAAAAAAAAATGAAATAATCACTTTAAAGAAAAGATGGATAATTAAGAAATGGTTCGAGAGACTGAACAAGAACAAAGAAACGGTGCAGACTTCCAGAATATTCTCTGAGAGCACTGCAGTCCCTCATCAAGGGGATCATGAGAAAAATAACCCCCCAATTCTGTTCTATCCTTTCCAATTCCCTTTCCCATATCCACTGAGGCAGCATGCCCAGGAGGGTAAACTGTGTCCAGAGCTACGAGCACAAGTCATTTTAAGATTGTTCAGTCACTAAGTCACGTCTGACTCTTTGCGACCCCACGGACTGCAGCATGCCAGGATTCCCCGTCCTCTACCACCTCCTGGAGTTTGTTCAAACTCACGTCCATTGAGTTGGTGATGCCAGCCAACCAGCTCTTTTTAAGATCCTGGCCGGTAATTCTACTCTCAGGCCAGTGCTGGGAATACAGCCGTGACTTAGTGGGGCAGCAGTATTTTACTTTCTAATCCTTCCATTGTTACTGACTCCTAAAGTAGCAAGAGATGAAACAATTCTAATTCACTTAAGCCAATAAACTGTTGAAAACTCATACGCCCCAGAACTGTTCAACTCATTTGTCATATCCCTCAAAATACTATATATGAAGGAGACGAGCTTCCTTCATATAACCCCGAGGTTTTACACAAGTTTGCTTCACACCTGATAGCAAATATTCAGCAAATGCCTGCTATGCACAAGGCACGAAATACATATAAGAAGTTGTATGCTTTTAAACTTTCTTTTTTCTTTTTTTAACTGAAGTATAGTTGACGTACACTATTGTAAGTTGCTGGAGTACAATATAGTGATTCCCAATTTTTAAAGGTTCTACTCCATCTCCAGGGCTTCCCAGGCGGCTCAGTGGTAAAGAATCTGCCTGCCAAGGGAGAAGCTCAGTCCCTGGGTTGGGAAGATCCCCTGGAGAAGGGAGTAACAACCCACTCCAGGACCCTTGCCTGGAGAATCCATGGGCAGAGGAGCCTGGTGGGCTACAGTCCATGGGGTTGCAAAAGAAACCAGACATGACTCAGCAGCTAAACACCAACTCCGTTTCCAGTTATTAAACACTGGCTATAATCCTAGGGGAGCAGAGTGCAGCCGGATAGTCTCTTTTATAAGGAACAGCTTATCCTCTTCACCGCTCACCCCTGTCCCCCCCCCCCACCCCCGGCCCACCGGGAGCCATCAGTTCCTTCTCTCCACCCGTGAGCTTGCTTTTCGCTTGTCCCTGCGGCCACCTTCACTAGTTTCCTGCAATCTTTAGAGTCCACATGCAGGTGAGACACAGTGATCATCCAAACCGCCAGCTTCTGTCAAATCAAAGGAAGGAACTTCCAGGAACAGCTCACAGGGACAGGAGTCGCATTCTCCCTCCACAAGCCTCGTTAGGAACTTTCCATCTCCCCTCTGGTTCTAAGATGCTCTCCCTCCACTCACAGCTGCAGCCGGGCCTCTAGCTGCCACATGGGTGATAAAGGAAAATCCCCACAACTCCGCCTGAAAGACTAAAGACCTTTGCACTCTAGGATCAGGGGCTGTAACCTGTGGCTCCCTGGACCACCCAAGGACAGAAGTGGATTACAATAGAATTAGCTTCCCCTGTCACTCTGTGTACGGCCTTTCCTGCACTTAAAAGCATTATTTTGAGAAGCGACTGCAGGCTTCACTGGACTCCCCAGTGGCCCAAGGCATAACAAAGGATCAGCGAAGTCTTTGGGATTCTGGATTAAAAAATCCTAACTGAAGCAAAATCAAGTTCCAAGCTAACAACTAGCTCCTTGGAGTCAGTAAGCAAAGGCAGTGCTGTTTTGTAGAGAAGGCAGGAAGAAGGTGTTAAGGCCCCCCAAGTATTGTCAGGTGGCTCAGAAGCCTTGGAAGCACCAAAACTGACTCAGAATTGCAGGTAAGGGCAGCAGTTTTGATGCTTCTATACACTTCCATTAGAGCTCTTAATCTGGTCTTAAAATTCCCGGACCTTGAAGGAGAAATGGACACATTCACCTAAGCTCCCAAAATTCTTTCAAAATTCCCATGGAAACACTTTGTTCCCATTTCCAAAATATGAAAGGAAAGTGAGGGTGAGGATCATAAAGACAGGATAGAAACACTGAGCTTTTCAAAGTGCCTCTTATTCAAGCCAAAAAAAAAAAAGAAAGAAATGCACTAGACACAGAGGAACAGCTTCAATTCTGTGCATCTGATACCTGATCAACTAATTGATTTTATTTACTGAAACAACAAAAAGCAGAGAGCATTTGGGACTGGCAATTGCCCATATGACAAACTGTTTCCTAATACCAATAGACAGCCACAGTCGTAATGTTCCCTATGCTAATTTGAGCTTTGCACTAACATAATTAAAACTGTAGTCAACAGACTCGGGCCGCCTTTTTTCCACTCTATAAACAAGTCTGTAAAATCATCTCATTACTTTACCCAGGAAGCCTAGCAGAACACGTCTTAAAGGAAGTTACCTATAAAGAGGGTCTATTTTATTTTAACAGAGGATTAAAAAGGGTCCACTTGAAGTCATTTTGAAAGTTTACTTAAGCTATAGACAATATACAGAGAATGCAGTGTAATCAAATGTTAAAATAAGCACGATGTCCTGGATAAGTGAAACTGTTGCCAAAATTCATTGTGAAAAATCACAAGACACTGAAGCTTTGAAAATATCTTCATCTCTTAGAAATGTATACTTTAAATTAAACGATCACACATTTGTATTGTATGCAAAACACACCCCACACTCTAAAAGGTGGCCTGTTACTTCAATGTCCTTTGATACACTGATTTTCTGAAACACACACACATAACTGTACCTGACCTATTCAAAATTTACAAAGAACATTAGACTCAGCTGCTATGACATATGGGCATGAAAAGGGGTGAAAATAATTAAAAAGGCAGCATTTGGGGTTATAAAATCCAACAATTTCTGCTCATATTGCTGAAAGTAGAGCAAGTCAAACCCTAGATCTTAATATTTCTTTCTACACCATTATATTTCAGGAGACTTTCAATCCTTATAGCCAAAGAAAGAAAAATCTCTGTAAGATTGAAGTCCTTGAATCCTACTTTGATGATTATTTTTTATATATATTATTGACCATACCTTGAAAAACAAAACATATCTTGAGAAATAAAGACTGAACAGAACTTCTGAAACACAGTGTATACAGTAAGTTTAATTAAATCCTCTCACACAAACATTTCAAATTCCAAATCAAGGATTTTTAAGCATTGTCATGGTCCAGTTCTGAGAACCGTCCCTATTCATGAGCTTCCCAATTAACTATGACCCTGATGAAAACACAGCCAAATGCTTTTCACCTTCATGCAGCAAAACGAAAGACACACGACCAAGAAAACTTTCTTTTTCCTCTCTTCAATATCTGATTTCGATGCTCATTTTTTCTCATTTCTACAAATGTCACCAACGTGGCCTTGAAAATACTGTTAACAGGCCGCTTCGTAGACTCTTATGCCGCCAACTAAACGTCTAATTGGCTTCACCACCAAGAATGAGGCCACATTTGTATTTTCACCTCCACAGATTCACCTCCACCTTCATCTCTCTATGCTACTTACCAGCAACGTCTGCAAAGAAAACAACACATCAGACCACACGCCCCCGTGCACAGAGACCAGACAGGCAGTTCCCTCAAGGCAACCGTCGCGGGGAAGAAAGCCTACTCACAGTGCTCCGAGAAGTAGGTACTTTATTAAAGATAAATACATAACCGAGCACACTGAATTACCGCCATGTGAGTTATGAGAACGCCCCATGTTCAGCCTGAAGGTTCCACAAAATCAAGGCAACACTGGCAGGTCCCAAGACTGACAGACAGCCACTTGCTTCACTTCCACAGGGACCGGCTGGCATCCCTGATGCTATGGAGGCCTTCGAGAACATCCGCAAGTTCAACATTTCCAAGCCCATCTTTTCCTTCGACCCTGCCCTCCAACCTCGCCAAGTCCATTGCCTTCCAGCGGAGGCACCTCCAGGCACCGCTAGAGACAGTTAAAAGAAGAGGAAAATTCGGACGCGTGCTGAAAAGTTTTTGCAAAAGGCATCCACAGCCCTCAACCGTGAATTTAGAAACCCCAACTTTTTTCTGAGTTTGAAGTTTTTAAGCCTTGCGGATGGTTGGAGTAGGAAAAAGGAAATTTACTAGGCAGTGCAAAGGAAATCTTGTTGTCCTCTATGTGGCAGTGGGGGTGTTGCCCAATGCTAACTTATCTGCCTTGATAAAGGAAACCAAAGAAAAAAGTAACAAGCACAAGATTTGGTCAAACGAAAAGGACCCCTCTCCTTACCTTAATAGTGCTGGCCATAATGCAATCAAGTTTATTGATCGTTAATAAATGTTAATAATAATTATTGCTTCTCTCTGACCAGAAAGTAGTTTTGATGAGGTTGTTTAGAGCGGATGAGATTGTGCTAAGTCTGGGAAATGAAGTCAGCCAATGGCAGGAAGAGGTTTCTATTGGTCCTGGCTGCCCAGCCCGAAGAAACAGGATATTTGGGAGTGGAGAGATAAGAGACCCTGAAAACAATGTTGTTTTTCTTGATGATATGCAGCCAGGAGATTTTTTTTTTTTAATTAAAAAAAAAAAAAGACATCAATTGCCTGGGCCTGGGATGGCCACAGCAGGTGTGACCCGGTGTGCCGCCGTATGACACGCCGCTCGGGGAGGCAGGATGCAGATGTGGCGGGACTCCGCGTCCCTCACGTGGGCGGCGAGCACCCAGGGCCCCTGGGCGTGGAGGGCGCCCTGCAGCCGGGGGCAGGCCTCCTGGGCCCGAGTCTCCTGGGATCCACCGCACGCCTGGGACAGGGGCCCTGCGGCTCCCAGCCTCACACTCCCTGGTCCATTCTCCCCAGAGGCCACTCTGCAGGTGGTGCTTATTCCTCGCTAACAGGAGAGGATGTGTAACCTAGGATGCTTAATTAGTCATTCTTTCGCCTGCTGATTTTTAAGCTTCGTTGGTTCAGCACTCGGAGTGAATTTCCCAGAGCAGTTTCGTTTTCTCCTTCCAAACACACAGAGTTGCTATCGGCTCCATGATAAACCAGGCTACCCTGGTGGCTCAGCAGTCAAGAGCCCACCTGCTGATGCCGGAGACGTAGGAAACGCAGGTTCGATCCCTGGGTCGGGAAGAGCCCCTGGAGGAGGGCATGGCAACCCACTCCAGCATTCTTGCCTGGAGGATTCCATGGGCGGAGAGCCTGGTGGGCTACAGTTCGTGGGGTCACAAAGAATCGGACACGACTGAGCACAAGAAACTGGTTGAAAGCACAAAGCCTCTAGGATGAGAGTGACTAAGAGAAATAAAGAAGAAAGTAAATCCGTCAAATGGTCATTTTCAAATGTTTACTTCAAATCTGAAGAACTTAAACAATAACACCCGTTTTCTAGCTGAAAACATCAAACTGACCCCACTCTGACAAGTGTCCCGGCTGCAGACAGCAGCCCCTGAGAGAACTGGCTGCAGAGAGATGCCATATCCTCATCAAGTGTTTTAAAATCCGAGCTGCAAGTTCAGGGCCACACGTCTGTTTTCCACTCGGAGGAAGTGCAGCTAACGCAGGCCCGAACATTCCTTAGAGGGTTGCAGGCCTTTTAATTACTCACTGCAGGAAATTACTTGTTCTCTGGAAGAAACAACATTTTGCTTTGAATGGAGCCACACGAAAGCTGAGCCAGTAAAGAGGTGTGGTCTCCAGAGAGGACCCACGGAGCACAATAGACCCAACCCTGAGTCACCCCGCCGCGCGGTCTCAGAGGCGGACGGTCACTGAGCTGCCTTCACAGACTTCAGGCCTGCCTGTGTCAGAGCCCCAGAAACGAGCCCGCGTGCCTGCAGATTTTACTGACCCCACGACTTTCCCCTTGGCTTAGAACAACAGGAGAAGGAAGGGCGAGGAGGAGGGATGGAGGAGGAAGAGGAGAAGGGAGAAGGGAAGAAAGGAAAAGGGAGGGATGGGGAGAAGGAGGGGAAAGAAGAAAGAATGGAGGAAAAGAAAGAAAAGGAGAGAAGGAGAAGAAAGCAAGCAGCAGCCAAGAGAACGTGTAAGAAGTGTAAGAATCAGGCCCGGACCAGCGCTCGGCATCTGCATTTCGAGGGGACGCTGACTTCCGCTCTTTTCATCTCCAAACAATAAATGAGATGGCAGGCTGATTAAAACTGTGTTTCCCCTAAAATTTCAAAGTGCTGAGTTGTTTTATCTGGGCAGCTTTCACAAGGTTCAGGAGTGCTAGGGGGCGGGGGAAACGCTTTCAGCTCCACTGAGATTCCTCTTTACTCTGCTAAGAAGCATCCATTTTTTAAA
Source organism: Madoqua kirkii (assembly GCA_006408675.1). Classification (NCBI taxonomy): domain Eukaryota; kingdom Metazoa; phylum Chordata; class Mammalia; order Artiodactyla; family Bovidae; genus Madoqua; species Madoqua kirkii. Next base: position 9,325 of record SJYC01143037.1, read on the forward strand.
TGTGAATGGTGGCACCCTAATTAGCAGAATTCTATTATGGATTTTCCAAACAGCAGCCTTAAGCAGGGTGACCACTGTGCTTAAAAAAAAACAAAAAAGCCAGGGAAGAAAGTCCTGCCTGGCCCCACGTCACCCCGGCACCACCGCAGCCTGGGTTCTAGCTCAGCCCTGGCTCCCTGCAGCAGGAGAGCAGCTGCATTTTCATGGAGATCTAATTCTCCCTTGAGGGGTCTTGCCCCGAACTCCTTGGTTCTTGTCTGACTCAATCAAGGAGTGAACAGTGAAAATGTCTAACTCTTCATTCAGGAATAATGTCAAGCTTCAAATGCCATAGAATATCACATATGTGAGGGATATAAAATATGACACACCCACCATTCTTTTAAAATGCTCACATTAATTTTTTTAAAAAGAAATAAAATAATATATAACACAAATGAAGCTCTGGAGGAAACAGAAACAGACCTTCAGGCACACAGAACAGACCTGTGGTTGCCAAGGGGGCGGGTGGGGGTGGGAGAGGGATGACTGGGTGTTTGGAGTTAGCAAATGCGACCTTGCAAACTATTATATACAAAAATGGATCAACAGCAAGGTCCTACTGTACAGCACCGGGAACTACACTCACTGCCCTGTGACAAACCATCATGGAAAAGGATATGAAAAAGAATCTATCTATGTATAACCGAGCCACTTTGCTGGACAGCAGAAATGAACGTGACACTGTAAATCAACTTCACACACATGACATTTTAAGAAAGAGAAATAATGTCAGACTTAGAGAAAAGTTACAAGATAACTTAAAGAACTTCTAATATCCTTTTTACCAGCTCCTCCAGCTTTAGTAATTTACATCTGCTTTGCTCTCTCCCTCTCTTGCATATATATATATATATATATATATACACAAATTTTATTATTTAATAAAATTTTATTAGACTTATGTATTTGCTTGGAACTTACACAAGAAAACCCAATGATACTCTTTGATCTATTTCCTGAAGATTCCACCCATACGTTTCCTTTTGTCCTATTTTTAAAATGCATCTACTATAGAAAATGATGAAACAAAAATTCCATTTTGAGATAATGAGCTATAAATTCAGTTACAAAATTAAAACAGCACATCTTTCTCATTTCTAAGGACAAAAGTTGACTGATTTCTGTTATCTTCCAAGAGAATTATTCTGGATGTCTAGAACAGCATAATAGCATCCCAGCCCAGGACTTTCTATTTAATGCAAAATTCTTAAGGGAAAAAAAAAGGGGGGAAACTTCAATTGACTTTTGACAGCATAAGGCATATCTATTAATTAGAATACAGTAATAGAGAAACCATTTCCCAAACACTATTCTAGGTGGAAGTCATCTAAAACAGACATATCAGTTGGTGCTCCCATCACGCCCACCCAAGCCTCTGCCACCAAACGGACTCAGCGGGAGATCACTCGGCAGCCTAAGGGCTGAGCTGCCTTCCAGCGGGACACCACCACTTTTTCAAGAAAGCCACCCCACGGTCACCGTGCAGGCCCGTTTCAGGGACAATCTTAGGGAGCCTCCGCATGGGAGGCTAATCTTAGTCATCCTTCCGCGAATCTCTCAAGCCAGGGTCATCTTCTACCCGCTTGGTTCACAGTAAGCACCGTGGAGGCACGCTACGGCTCCCCCAGCATCTGTGTGAACAAACTGCACGCTTCCGCTCTGTATTTATCCATCATGGACCCACTGACCATAAAGTTAACAAACCCCTTCATCAGCCTGTTCGCATCCTGCGTGTCCGGACTCTTTGCAACCACATGGACTGTAGCCCACCAGGCTCCTCGCTCCACAGGATGCTCTAGGCAAGAACAGTAGAGCATTGCCACCTCCTACTCCAGGGGACCTTCCCAACTCAGGGATCAAACCCACATTTCCTGCACCTCCTGCATTGGCAGGCGGATTCCTTACTACCTTGCCACCTGGGAAGCCCACTCATATCCTACTCCAGATGAAAAAGGAGAAAGTGTAAAATAGAACCTACAATTACTGTAACTCTAAAAGGACACTGTCACTTATTATCCTAAAACCACATCTTCCTATTTTCTGAAGCGTCATCAAATTCCCATCCTTGTTCTCCTACAAACTTCTCTGCGTGGGATCTACACGGGAAGGTCAAGGGTTGAGAACACCTGGAGCGAGGGCCACGCAGATCTGAAAACGACGTATGAGTGCAGCAAGGAGATGACGCGCCGGAGTCTTAGTTGGAGACGTAACAGAAGACTCACTCAGGACTGACAGCTTGATCCCTGCATTCGACATCCATACCGTGATAGACTTATCGTTACTGGAGATACTGCAAGAAAACGATGCAGAAGATGAATACTTCGTGATACGTAAAATTATAGTACGGTGTCTGGTAAGTTAAAAGTCAGGTTATAATGGAGAATTATATCACAGACTCATTTTGTTAAAAATAAAAAGGCAAGGTAGAAACATCAGTAGGCCACGTACTACAATGGTAATAGGGGATCTTTTGGTTTCTTTTTTTGTTTTGTTTTTCCTCCTTTCCCTTTTGGTTCACCTATATTTTCAAAACAGTTATAATAATTTCAAAAATAAATTGATAAACAAGTAAATAATAAAACAGAATGAAGGTTGCTCAACTATTCTATAAAAATGCAGAATCTATTGCTTTGTATGTTTAGCAAGTCAATACCATGAAAAAAAAAAAAAACAAGTGAGGAGCAGGAGAGAAAAGTTCTAGATTAAATGGAATTTAAGAAGCCCAAAGCCCAAATCTAAATTCTGGTCTACAATTAGATATTGGCATCAACAACTCTGACGTTGAAAACTTTTCTGGAGCTGCCAGAGAAATTCGAATATATGGTGATTGTTGCATCATATTACAGACTTTTTAAACTATTTACAGTAAAAGGTTTAATAATGCTTTGTAGAAAAACTGCGTTACTATTTATAGCTGCATTCTGAAGTACTGAAGATGAAAAGTCAGTAACTTATGCAACTTACTTGAAACAATTCATGAAAAATAACAATGTGAATATGACAAATTACACAATCGCCAAACTCAACCATAACTTATATGAGTGTTCGTTGTACTATTTGCTCTATTCTTTGAGTTATAAAATTTTTATAATTTAGTGTTAAATAAAAAGTTCTAATAGCTTTCTTTCTGTAAAAAAGTTACAATAAACATAAGTTACACTGTAATATGAAAGCTACATAAGCAACATGCAATGTGCAATTTCTTTTGTAAATATCTGTATAATATGCAGCACAGGATATTCATTTATCCAACTCTATATGTGTGTGGACCAAAATTATTTTATAAACTTCCGCAAAAATAGGGTAGGGCTTTCCAGGTAGCTCAGATGGTAAAGAATTCTTCTGCAATGCAGGAGGCCTGAGTTCAATCCCTGGGTCAGGAAAAGCCCCGGGAGAAGGAAATGGCAACCCACTCCAGCATCCTTGTCTGGAAAATCCTCATAGCCAGAAGAGCTTGGTGGGCTACAGTCCATGGGGTGGCAAAGAGTCAGACACGACTGAGCGACTAATGCTACACGGATCAGCTGGTAAAGAATCCACCTGCAAGTTGGGAGATCTGGGTTTGATTCCTGGGTTGGGAAGATTCCCTGGAGAAGGGAAAGGCTACCCACTCTAGTATTCTTATCTGAGAAATCCCAGAGACAGAGGCTACAGTCCATGGGGTCGCAAAAGAATCAGACAAGACTTAGCACCTGAAAAATAACAAGTATAAAGTAGCTTTCTGATTCCTTTCAGTAAGGAAACCCAATCAGACACTTGTGTGCTTTGTGACAGTCATCTCTCCAGCTTTACTCCCTCCAGTCAAAGAGTGCCTTGTCCATGCCTGGCGCACCAGTGGAAGGAACAGAGATGACAGGACTCGGTCCAGTGCCTGGGTTCTCAGCGTTCAGGAAGCCTCTGTTCAGTGACTCAAATTCCTCACACACAGAGCTTGGGATCAATCCATAAAACAGACTCTTTATGGACAAAACAATAGGACCAAAGTGACGAATATTTATTGTTCCTAGGATGACACATGAACCTTAAAATGTATAATATTTGGATTATTCAAAAGAGCCCGGCAAGAAGGATGTCCCATGGATTTTTGGCAGGGACATGCCTGAGATTGTAGATAAGGATCAGGCCTCTGGAGCGGCCCCCACAATGGAAAACTACATCACTCCATGGAAGTTTCCGTCTCTATCAATTGGAGGATTTGGCTGAGAACACAGGCAGCATAAGGCACTCTTAGCCCCAAGGTCACCCACCGTCCACTCGGTAAGGACCACTCTTCCATTCGAAGCAGACCTTTCGAGCACAGTTTCCTTAGGTAAGACGGTATGTGGCACGCCCTCCAGCCACACATGAAGAAATAATTCAATTTCCATTTAAATAACTAATGTTGCAACAGGTTTCTCTAAGTGGTTAATGCATTCTTTAGCGTCTTGGTGGATTTGAACCAATCTAAACCGAGGAAATTGTTATCACATAGTAAATCCTCAACTTCTCAACACCAGGCTGCAATTTCCTTCATTCTGAAGCATGTGTCAAGTTCAGTTCTTCAGGCCCAGATGGAGCAATGATTTCAGTGGACACGTTTCACAAGCACCACCTGCATTCTCACGTTCTGCCAACTTTGCCTCTTACCCAATGGTTCTAAAAATGCCAGAGTATTAAAACCCATATCAGGAACCCTAAATATGTCAATTTAATACTGAAAGCTTGAAAACATTTTTTTTAAACTTTTTATTTTGTATTGGCGTATAGCCGACTGACAATGCTGTGAGAGTTCAGGGGCAGAGCAGAGTGACTCAGCCATACAGACGTGCGTCCAATCTCCCCCAGACCCGCCTCCATCCAGGCTGCCGCGTGACTATGGGGCACAGCAGTTTGTATGAGACCCCCTATATGCGGAATCTAACAAGAAATGACACAACATTTTTTTTAAGAAAAAAGCAAAAACGAAACAAGAATAATTATTTTGACACAATCATTTAAAGGCGCATTCAGATTTCCTGTTTAAAAGATCACGCTTCTATATACAATTTATGAACCATTAAGCACACTGCAAGGTCTTCATTCATGTAACTGGGACATAAATAAGCATCAGTGTTATAGTCAGCAGATTGCCACTGGCCACCACAGACAGTCCAGCATCCACACCACATAAGTGCAGGGCTCAACAAGGCATGTGTCCATCCACCGTAAGGCTGTCCACCCACCACCTGATACTCAGATCTAGGGTTCTGTGTCCGAGTCACGGTCATCAGTCTTTCCCCCCAGCCACCCCAAGAAGTTATCTGGGGCTGTTGAAATTAACTTAGATTTTGAACACTTGTTATACTTCTAAATTTTTTTTTAAAATGTGTCAGTCTCACTTATAAGATACTGAACACCAGCATTTATTTTTGTCTTAATCTATAATGATTTTATAAATTATCCCTTAAAGAAATGATACACTATTGCTCAAAGAAAGATCATTCACAAAATTGCACCATAATGTCACGCAGTTAATGGAAATTTACAGATAAGCCTGCTGTCACAACTGCTCCCCTTGCTTATAAAGGCTGTTTTAGTCTCAGACTGAGACGACCGACTTTTCTTTCCATGTCACTCAATTTGATGTGAGAGCTGGACCATAAAGAAGGCTGAGTGCCAAAGAATTGATGCTTTCAAACTGGTGCTAGAGGAGACTCTTGAGAGTTCCTCGGACTGCAAGGACATCAGACCAGTCCATCCTAAAGGCAATCAACCCTGACTATTCTGTGAAGGGCTGATGTTGAAGCTCTAACATTTTTGCCACTTAATGTGAAGAGCCAACTCATTAGAAGACTCTGATGCTCGGAAAGACTGAGGGTAAAAGGAGAAGAGGGGAGACAGAGCTCAAGATGGTTACACAGCATCACCAATTCAAAGGCCAGGAGTCTGAGCAACCTCTGGGCGATAATGAAAGACCGGGGAGCCTGGCGTGCTGCAGTCCATGGGGTCGCAAAGAGCCAGATACGACTTGGCAAATGAACAACAATTTGTTTATGCTTTCACTGATTTATTTCTATCGCAAATGGAATCAGAAAGGAAGCCACAGAACCACGCGCTGTGCCGTGAACAGTGCCTTTAGATTTGCACGGGTGTAACCAGGCAACCTGCTGACTTAACTGAGTCCTAGGCCCGCACTGGAAGGCAGGGAGGGAAACAGGGTCTGCCCGCCTCTGGCAGCCCCACCAGGCTGTCTTCGCCCTATGCTGCCCCTCTCTGCATCGTGCCCCTCCTCTGCAGGGCACCCTCTCCACGTGCACCCTCTCTGGACCACACCCTCTCCCTCTGCAAAGAGAAGGAAACTTTCTCTTTCGGAAGGTGCAGAGCACAGGCCAATTTATTTTTTCCCCCTACTTCAGACTCACATAAAGAAAACTTGCTTAACTCTACTGAAATGCACTGAGCTGACTGGAAACTAGGAGGCAGATGAATTCAGTTTGCCTCCGATCTGTGCTGTGCATACATCATCTGGGAAAGCTACAGTGTCCACCGTACAGTGTCCACCGGGGACAAGTGGAAATGTTCCTTCTGAATGTATTGTCAGTGAGCAGCCGGAGAAGCTGGGTTTGCATAGAAGCCTAGTGGCTACAATTTTACCCTGTAGAACACTACAAAAAGAGTCTTGCCTCAGGGATTTTGGTGAGCAACCGCCTATTGTCCGAAGAACTACGAACTTCACTGCTTTGTTTGCTAGCTGGAAACCAGTTTTGCAGGAATTTCCTTCTGAACAGCTTGGACTGTGGTCACTAGAGGGCGCCAAGTGTCCCTGTAAAAGGTCTTTCGAGGGGAGACGAGTATGCCTATTCCTTGCCTTTTATTTTTTTTTATTATTTTTGAGTTCTACTTTTATTTTTTATTTTATTTTTACTTTATTCTACTTTGCAATACTGTATTGGTTTTGGCATACATTGACATGAATCTGCCACAGGTGTACATGAGCTCCCAATCCTGAATCCCTCTCCCACCTCCCATCCCACATCATCTCTCTGGATCATCCCCGTGCACCAGCCCCAAGCATCCTATATTCTGTATTGAACACAGACTGGCACTTCGTTTCTTACATGATAGTATACATGTTTCAATGCCATTCTCCCAAATCATCCCACCCTCTCCATCTCCCTCAGAGGCCAAAAGTCCGTTCTATACATCTGTGTCTCCTTTGTTGTCTCACATATAGGGTCATCAATACTATTCTCTAAATTCCATATATATTTCTTGCCTTTTACATTTCTTGAATTGGCATTATAACAATATGAAACTATCTCATTTTAATCCATTAAAATCAAAGTTCAATATTCAAATGTAGGAATTTTTTGAAAATTAAAATTTTTTCAGTACCATGGGACATAAAGAAATATAAATAATAAAAATAAATATAAACAGATCTGCACATATGACTAATTCATTCTTCTGGGTGAGATCTGACCATGGAAATTGTGTAATTGTTCTACATCACTGTGAATAATTTCAAACCTTGAAAAATATTCTATTTCATGATAATTCTAAAGGGTTCAGTAAGCCCCCAGTACAAGTTCCATCAAATAAATCATAAATTATGAATGCATTTATTTTCTGTTTTCAGGGCTAGCACCTTGCCTAAAGTCAGATAGCCTTTCCAGACTTGAGGACTGTGGGATACAGATTATACTGTAAAATGTGAAAGAGACTTTGTGCTCTCTTCCTGTAGTCTCTCAATTGCTTATAATGCCACACATCAAAATTATACCCAGCATGGAGGTAAACCTAAATAGAGTTGAATAACATGAGCCTTAAAACTAAATGCAGGAGTTTTCTTGAGAATAATCCTATTATGCAATTACACGGACTTTGAAGGTCATCAACAGGCTACACACTTAAAGCAAAACTCAGTGCCTTGGAAATATTTGCAAAACAGAATAAGTTAACTGATTTTGCAACTTTTCTCTTTTTGTCTTTGCTTGTACTTGAACATATCTGTGTATTTCACTGTTTTCCTTTCACTTCGGTTCGTGTACCAAGAAGAGTGAGGTCAGTGGGTGGGGGCTATTTGTGCTTCTGGCTGTCGGAGGGGGAGTTCCCACCAACATCTGAAGGGACCCCCAGTAACTGCGATGGACGACGGATTTATCCCTCAGTCTGCCAACAGAGCAGAGGTTTCTATGCAGCGTGTTCCACAGAAGGAAAATTAAGGCAGTATTTCTGCTGTCCATCTGTGATTTCTAAAGGGAAACAACTTGACTTGGGCACGTAAATGGCACAGAGGAGCGGCATGAGGCGTTGGAGACCATTAAGAGCAGGGGACTCCTTGCCCAGCTTCGCCCTGATCCGGCTCTAGAGAAAGGACGTCGTCTGCGAAAGAACAGCCCAACCGGCAGGCTCCCACAGCCCTGTGTGTACGTGCTAGTCTCTCAGTTGTGTCCAATTCCGCAGCCCCATGGATGACAGCCCACCAGGCTCCCCTGTTCTTGGGATTCTCCAGGCAAGGATGCTGGAGTGGGTAGCCTTTCCCTTCTCCAGGGGATCTTCCCGACCCAGGGATGGAACCCGGGTCTCCCGCATTGCAGGCAGATTCCTTACCAGCTGAGCCAGCAGGGAAGCCCACCCACAACCCTGACTGCCTACTCTAAGCTAGTTCAGCGGGAAACAGGCTGTGGATGCAGACCTACTGTCTAGATCCACAGGTGAATCGACATGCTCAGGCTGCAGGGGGAGCCCAGGGCACCCCAAGGGGGCTGAGCCCGCGGCAGCACCCCGATCTCAGGGGCCTTGGCTCAGGGCAGCGCAGTCTCGGCTTGGCCTTGTCCTCATCTGCTTGGGGACTGAAGGAGTCATCTAACTCACCTGGGCTGACTTCCACCTGCCCTTCCATTAGTATGTCTGCAGGCCTGTGCAAAGGGGAATGAGCAGGTATTACGCGTGCTGCTCTGGGCCACCCTTCCCGCACCCTGGAGCCTGGGGAGGGCGGTCCCCAGGGGGCCCCAGGGCTCCGTCACAGGGCTGGTGCTCAGCCAGCAAAGGCTGAAGGAATGAATGAGTGAGTGAGTGAATGAATGAAAGGGCCCAGGAGCCCTGGGGAGGGCAGTGTGTGCTGTGCCAGTGGGCAGCGTCTAGGGGACCACAGTGTAACGTGAACTTGAGACTCTGTGGGGATGGTGGCGAGACTGACAGTGAGGCGGTGCCCCTGAAGGGCGGGGGCGGGGCGGTTTAGTCCCGAAGTCCTGTCCGACTCTGTGTGACCCCAGGGACTGCCGCCCGCCAGGCTCCCCTGTCCTTGGGGCTCTCCAGGCCAGAATCCTGGAGTGGGTAGCCTTTCCCTTCCCCACGGACTGCCGCCCGCCATCCTGTTCTTGGGATTCTCCAGGCAAGGATGCTGGAGTGGGTAGCCTTTCCCTTCTCCAGGGGATCTTCCCGACCCAGGGATGGAACCCGGGTCTCCCGCATTGCAGGCAGATTCCTTACCAGCTGAGCCAGCAGGGAAGCCCACCCACAACCCTGACTGCCTACTCTAAGCTAGTTCAGCGGGAAACAGGCTGTGGATGCAGACCTACTGTCTAGATCCACAGGTGAATCGACATGCTCAGGCTGCAGGGGGAGCCCAGGGCACCCCAAGGGGGCTGAGCCCGCGGCAGCACCCCGATCTCAGGGGCCTTGGCTCAGGGCAGCGCAGTCTCGGCTTGGCCTTGTCCTCATCTGCTTGGGGACTGAAGGAGTCATCTAACTCACCTGGGCTGACTTCCACCTGCCCTTCCATTAGTATGTCTGCAGGCCTGTGCAAAGGGGAATGAGCAGGTATTACGCGTGCTGCTCTGGGCCACCCTTCCCGCACCCTGGAGCCTGGGGAGGGCGGTCCCCAGGGGGCCCCAGGGCTCCGTCACAGGGCTGGTGCTCAGCCAGCAAAGGCTGAAGGAATGAATGAGTGAGTGAGTGAATGAATGAAAGGGCCCAGGAGCCCTGGGGAGGGCAGTGTGTGCTGTGCCAGTGGGCAGCGTCTAGGGGACCACAGTGTAACGTGAACTTGAGACTCTGTGGGGATGGGTGGCGAGACTGACAGTGAGGCGGTGCCCCTGAAGGGCGGGGGCGGGGCGGTTTAGTCCCGAAGTCCTGTCCGACTCTGTGTGACCCCAGGGACTGCCGCCCGCCAGGCTCCCCTGTCCTTGGGGCTCTCCAGGCCAGAATCCTGGAGTGGGTAGCCTTTCCCTTCCCCACGGACTGCCGCCCGCCAGGCTCCCCGTCCTTGGGGCTCCCCAGGCCAGAATACTAGAGTGGTGGGTAGCCTTTCCTTTCTCCAGGGGATCTTCCCGACCCAGGGATCGAACCCGGGTCTCCTGCACTGCAGGCAGATTCTTTACCGACTGAGCTACGAGGGAAGCCTCTGAGCTATGAAGGAAGCTGGGAAGAGCAGTGGCCAGACCACTATCTCTTCCCTCAAGTCTGAAGGGACCGTGCCCAGCATCTGTGTCAGCTGGTTTTCAATGGTGTGATGGACAAGTCCCAAGATTTTCACTTGAAATGCAGATGAAAGCTGCTGTTTAAACTGTGAGCCATCCACGACCTTCCCAGTTCTCCTTCTCACTTCCCTCCCCTTTCTCCTTATCTCACACACACACACACACACAGACACACACGATGATATGATGAAGACAGATGACAGACAGACGACAGCACGCTGGCGCAGAGAAGAATGCCAGGGCTGGCTCTCTGCCCCCACCCCACCGTGATGCCTGCTCCCCCAGCAGTCTGCCAACCCCTCTCCCAAGCATCCAGGCCACCTGCCTGGGGTAACTTCAGAGGTGACTCTCTTGAGCAAGTCTCCCCAGATCAAGGTGCTGAGAAGTGAAGGAGGCAAGTGGTCCCTAAGAGATCTGCTCTGTGCGTTATGGGATTCCCATCTCAATAACTGACCCACAGTACCTGGCAGGGAATGGAGAGTCAATCATTAATAAACACGGAATGACTGCACAAGGGGGAAAAAAAAGACTGAACGAGTGAGTGAGTATATGCCCTTTACTGTGCCTGCATCATGCTGTGTTTACAGCAGACTTACCTGAATCACAAAGCACAATGAAGCCTGTCATGCCCATACCCCACGACCCTGGTCATTTTCCAAAGGGAACTGAAATACTGAAAATTATTTCCAGCCAAACTATCTCAGCACCCGGGTCGGCTTCTCGGGCACTGAAGGACAGAGTCACTGCGTTTCCAGGCATTTCGGTCTCACCCGCGACAACCGTATTTCCCGAGATGCTCCAGTCAGACATCCTGTCAGATGAGCCCATTTTACAAGGTGGCGCTAACACTGGTCCCACCCAAGCTGGTGGGCTGGTGTCTGCAGGGTAAGTTCAGCTACGCGACTTCCAAGGCGACCTGTGAAGGTGATACAGCTTCCCCCAGGTTTCCTGGGGAGCAGCCCTGCTTAAGTCTCAGCCACCACCCTGCGAGGAAGCCCGAGGCACACGGAGAGGCCGTTTGTAGGCAATCGACCCGGCCCGCAGGCAGCACCAACCCGCCCCAGTGCAAGTGAAGCAACGTTCAGGATGACCCCAGCCCCAGATGCCTGCTGACTGCAACTGCGAGGGAGCCCGGGTGAAAACTGCCCCTCCCAGCCCTGGAACCAAGGAGGAGTAGTAATGTCAGATCACAGTGACCACGTGACGCTGTGATCAGTGATCAGATGACCATTTGATTTGAGGCCACGTCAGCCGCAGTGATGAAGGAGAATGCCATCAGAAGATCTTCTACTTTCTGCCTCATCGTTATGGCAGAACCACCTTTTTCCTACGTGATGGTTCATCCACTCATCAAACCTTTGCCGGCACCCATTATATGCGTGGCTTTGTGTCAGCCACGAAAGATGCAGAAAAGAAGACAAGCGGTCCTCAGGCAAACCAACGAACCAAAAGACCCCCATATCAGCTGGAGAGAGAAAGACGGCAAAATCGCAACAGCATCTCAACAAGAGAAAGGACAAAAGATGTGAACGTAAGAGCTCGTCTCTGCGCCCTCCCGCCCTCTGCTCATTAAATGCGTAAGTGCCTCGGGGTCCCTGGACCCCACCCAGGTGGAACCCCTGCTGCTCCACTCCTGACCTTCACCCTCAGTCCACACCCAGTGCCAGCGGCTCCCTAGGCTTCTTACTGCCAGTGCCCCCGCTTCCGTTTTCTAGAAACCTCTCTGCCCATCAACCCCAGATGACTCTCCCACGGAGACGTGGGAAAACTTTAATTTCCCCCTCTGCGACTTCACAGAAAAGGGGGGTGAGAGACGAGAAGCAGAAGGAGAGGATTCATTACCTCGAGTTACGAAAAAGAAAAGCCCCAGTGTTTAGAAGGCGTTGTTATTATTTTTCCTGAAACATTAGCTCCTAGAAATCAGGAGCTCTGTGTCCTTAATGCTGCCTCAAAGATTTCCAGCACGCCTTGGGGCTGCCATCGGTCAAGTTTTGACTGTGATGAGAGCCACCTGGAAGAAGGCAATGGTGGATTCTGGCCACGCACCAGATGAGAGCTTTAGGGTGAGCAAAGAGACACACAGTAGGTCTCTGTTTCCAAAACCCACAGTCACGTGCGCTCATCCCCAAAAGTGGACCAGGAAAAAGTGCAGTCTTGAGAGGAATTCTCCCTGAAGGTCTGAGATTTCATTTTTCAAAGGTCAGCTATCCTGCTTTTAAACCCCCAATGCTTCTTGTAGACGAAGAAGGATCACTGTTCTCCTCCCGGACAGCCGGAGCACCCAAACCTCATCTCCCAGACTGAGTCAGGGTTTGAGATATTTGATTCCATATTACTTAAAGCTGTTGTGAGCTTTTCATCGGGAATGGAAACCATTACTGTGTCTCACACGTCTCTCTCCGTTTTATGGAATTCCTGTGCTGGGGGAGCTCTTTTCCTTTTATTATTTTCTTTTAACAGCCAGAAAACTGGGAAGTTCACAAAGAAATTGTTCAACTGCCTTAAATGACCCTTAACCTAAGAGGTTTCGCCTAATCTGTAAATTGGAGTTAAAAGTATTTCAGGACCTTTGGAGCGGGAAGCCCGTTGTCTTTAAAAGAGCGCAGAGACCGCTAACAATGGGGCTACACATACCTTGGGCTTCTTTGTTAGTTACTGCAAACCAAAACCAGATGTGAAATATCAGCGGCTACCTTGTACTGACCCAGAGAAGTTGAGGCTAATCCAAATCATTCTTAATAACTCAAAACTGCCACCCTTTAACTATCTTAGTTTTTTTTTTCCTCTCACTTATAAATGCAAAAAAGAATTGACAGGTCACATTAAAATCATTTCCCTCGGAACACATACAGATTTCCTTCAGAAAAAGCCCAGAATCAAAGCTCGCCCCTCAAGCCACACCACTCTCATCTGACTAGGCTCCAGTTCAGTGATCAACACCTTTCACAAAACATGATCTGAAAGAATTTATCCGGAAAACGAGATATTTCTGTTGTTACCTTTTCCCAAGACTCATTAGGCGTGGAGTTCCTTGAACAAGTCAAAGTGCTTGTACATTTAAGAAAATAGGCTTAAGGTGAAAAATCTAGCAATCTAAAATGCTTCCGCCTAATAGGGAAATCATTTGAATTCCCAATCATTTGCCTGAATTTTAAGAGTAATGAATATAAGTGGAGGAGAAAAATCAATATAAGCTGGAATGATTCAGAACCTCCCAAATGGAGAAATTCATCATCTGAACCAAATTTGGCATTCTATCAATATTGTCTATTTACTAAATCCAAGAGGAGCTATTTTAATACAAAATCAAATATAAAGGTGTTTCAGATATTGAATATTGCTTTTTTACCTTAAAGCAGGCACGGAGTGGAATGACTATAGATGCAAGGCTAGACACAAATTGACTTTTAATGTCTGTAACTATGGCAATTACACTGCCATGCCCCGCAGGACTTCTAGTCCTATGCTGAGAGTAGAATGATGCATACATATGCATAAAATAAAGGATAAGGCAGAGTCATAGTCATATTTCATCAACGTAAGCCTGTGGATGGTAAGATGGAAAGCATCCCAGGACTTAATACATCACTAGGAAAGAACAGAATCACTTGGCCCAACAAAATTAGCCACAATACTTCCTTATCCATCAATTGTGGACACATCCTGACTTCTGAAAATCAGTAAGTGCCTTAGCACAGATGTAATATAGTTATACTGACAAGAAAAAATCGTGAACGCACTAAATTGTTGAACAGACTGTAGGGTTTCTCAGCCTTTGCACTAACAGTTCTCTGCGGCTGAGTAACTTTTGTCACTGGGAGGCCGCCCTGGGCATTGTAGGATGTTAGCATGCATGGTCTCCACCCACTGGATGCCAGTAGCATCTTCCTGAGCCTCCAGTACGACAACCCAAAGCGTCTTCAGCCACCGCCAAATATCCCTCAGAGTGCAGGCAAGGTCAGCCCGCTGGAAAACACTGGGGCCAAGCAATTCAGTTTGATCAGCTTCACAGTATAATTTAGTGTATGTGTAAATGGCAAACAGGAAAGTCAACTGTAGTATATTGTTAGACGAGATGCACTGACCTAAAAAGCATTACATGAGCAAGCAGTTGCTGCGTGGATAAAAGTGCCTGCTGGCCAGTCAAACCAAAGGGATGCAAACGGCTCTGAGAAGTGCTCAGGGTCACCAGTCAGTTCAGTGGCTCAGTCGTGTCTGACTCTCTGCGACCCCATGAACCGCAGCACACCAGGCCTCCCTGTCCATCACCAACTCCCGGAGTTCACTCAGATTCACATCCACCGAGTCAGTGATGCCATCCAGCCGTCTCATCCTCTGTCGTCCCCCTCTCCTCCTGCCCCCAATCCCTCCCAGTGTCAGAGTCTTTTCCAATGAGTCAACTCTTCGCATGAGGTGGCCAAAGTACTGGAGTTTCAGCTTTAGCATCATTCCTTCCAAAGAACACCCAGGGCTGATCTCCTTTAGAATGGACTGGTTGGGAAACACAAATTAAAACCATAATGCAATGTCACCTCATACCTGTTAGAACTGCTATCATCAAAACCAAAAAGGAGAATAGCCACGTACTGATGAGGGTGTGGAGAAAAAGGAACATTTCCACACTGTTGGTAGGAATGTGAATTGGTGCAGGCACTATGGAGAACAGTATGGACGTTCCTCAAAAACTAAAAATATAACTACCACGCTGCTGCTGCTGCTAAGTCGCTTCAGTCGTGTCCAACTCGTATGAGCCAGCAACTCCACTTACGGATATCTATCCCAAGGAAATGAAATCGCTATCTCAAAAAGATATCTGCATCCTTGTGTACGGCAGCATTATTATTAGCAACAACAGTCAAGACAAGGAAGCAACCGAAGTGCCCATCAATGGATGAATGGATAAGAAAAGTGTGGTTCACATATGAAATGGAATACTGGTTATAAAGAAGAATAAAGTTATGCCATTTTCAACAGCACGGATGGACCTTGAGCGCATTATGCTAAGTAAAGTAAGTGATACAGAGAAAGACCAATACTGCATGATCTCAAATGTGGAAAATAGTAATAAGAAGAGGAAGTTCATGAACACCGGGAACAGGCTGTTGATTACTAGAGGCAGGAGGAGAGGGCTGGGTGAGAAGGCAATGTCCAGCCTGATGACTATAGTAACAGCACAATGTTGTATATTTGAGAGTTGCTAAGAGAGTGAATCAGAGAAGGCAATGGCGACCCACTCCAGTACTCCTGCCTGGAAAATCCCATGGACGGAGGAGCCTGGTAGGCTGCAGTCCACGGGGTCTCTAAGAGTCGGACACGACTGAGCGGCTTCACTTTCACTCTTCACTTTCATGCATTGGAAAAGAACATGGCAACCCACTCCAGTGTTCTTGCCTGGAGAGTCCCAGGGATGGGGAAGCCTGGTGGGCTGCCATCTATGGGGTTGCACAGAGTCAGACACAACTGGAGTGACTTAGCAGCAGCAGCAGCAGCAAGAAAGTGAATTTTAAAAGTTCTCATTACAAGAAAACGGTGTGGTGATGGACGTTAACTAGACTTACTGTGGTAACTGTTTCATAATATTAGTATATATATACATCAAATCATTATGCTGCACATCTGAGACTAACACATTGTTATATGTCAATTATATAATTGTTTTAATACATTGTTATATGTCAATTGTATACATACAGGCAATAAAGATTTTTAAATTAATAAAGTTAAATAACATGAATGAGGTGAGTTTCTATCATAATATTTCACTATTTATATTAAAGAAAATCAAAATGAGGAAGAAATTAAAGAAAATCAAAAGCACAGTACTTTGGGCCTATCCATATTTAATATTTTCAAAAGTGAAAAAAACTTTACTTTTTGCAACATTGGAAAGAATGTGGAAGAAAGAGCACTCCTATTCTCATTTAATAAGAATATAGATTAATATTGTGTCAGAAAGTAATTTTTCCTTTGACTCAGCAATTTGTATCTGACGAATTCACCTTTTACAGATATTCACAACAAAGAAAGGTGCAAGAATGATCACCTTTTATTAATCATGCTACTGCTGCTAAGTCACTTCAGTCGTGTCCAACTCTGTGTAACCCCATAGACAGCAGCCCACCAGGCTCCCTCGTCCCTGGGATTCTCCAGGCAAGAACACTGGAGTGGGTTGCCATTTCCTTCTCCAATGTATGAAAGTGAAAAGTGAAAGTGAAGTCGCTCAGTCGTGTCCGACGCTTAGCAATCCCATGGACTGCAGCCCACCAGGCTCCTCCGTCCATGGGATTTTCCAAGCAATAGTACTGGAGTGGGGTGCCATTGCCTTCTCTGTTATTAATCATAAAAAATGAGAATAAGTTGAATTCTATCAGAGACTAAATAAACTACAGACTGTTAAAAAGAATGAGATTTAAGTTCACTGTATAGAAATTGTTCAAGGTATCATAAGTTTTAAAAATTACCAGGTCTATTTTAGTAAACGCAGAGAAAACATCCTGAGGTATAAAACAGTACAGCGGCTGGGATGCGGGATAACTCCCTCTTTTTAAGTCAAATATTTGGGCAAAGTTGCGCTATAACATGTGCTGTTTATGTAATCAGAAAAAAATTCAAAGCATATTCTGGTATAGAAATATTAAAATGTCATAAAATTTAAGTGTATTAATAAATCTACTAGTAAAAACATAATAGGCTACAGATTACACTTCATAAAATACATAAACAACATAAATAATACACGTTCATACAGATACAAAAAAGTGCAAGTTTACTCACTTATCCCAGAAATACTTGAGCATCTAGTTTATTAAATTAATGTTGGTAGAACAATGTGAGACTCATTAATACAAGACTCTTGGGGAAAATGAAATTTTAGCTGAGTCCCACAGGATTAGAATGTATTCAGATTATAGGCGGGAAATGTCAGAATGTTTAAATAAAAAAATGAAATTTCAAAACTCTGGTAAAGGAGTTGATTTAACATGAAAGGAATAAAGAATGTGCAGGTAAGGTACTTATAAGAAATGTATCAAAATAAGGAAATGTCTTGGCAGTTACAGACAGTTGTTATTGACTCATTTGAGCAATGAGAATTGACAAGAATAATTTAAAGGACATGTGACATAAAATACTTCTAATTAAAACAAATTTTAAAACATGGTATGAAGTGACGTCTGTAGTGATTATTTATACCCTAACTCTAACTTGAGGTAGGTTAGGTTCTGTAAATAAAGAAGAGTAAATGTGAAATGGATTCGAAAAAAACGTTACTGTTTCTGCGGTTAATCGCTCATGGGAAATGGGTACAGTTACTAATCTTAAAAAGTTAGGGGAAAAAAAAAGGAAAAATGATAAGGACAAAATTTATAAAATAGAAAATGACCAAACAGTTGAGAAACTTAAAACCCAGTCTAGTTCTTTGGTAAGATTATTTATAAACCCTTATTAAGGATAAATAAGGAGAAAAGAGGAAAGACTGAAATAAAGTTAAGAATGAAAAGGGGAATGTTACTATAGATCCTACGACATTAGGAAAATTATAACAGCATATTACAATTTCCTATCAATAAATGTGAAAATTTAGCTGAAATTGATAAAATTCTTAGAAATGTAACTTATCAAAATTTCCAAAGAAATATAAATGTGAACTCCTGTAGTGATGAAAGACATTGATTAAAACTTTCTTAAAAGAAATCTTCAGAAAAATGAAGAAAACTTCCAAACCCAAATTGATTTATCAGCACATTCAGACTAAACAGGAATTAATGTCAGTCTTATACAAACTTGTCCAGTAATTAAAAAAAGAGGAAAACTTGATTTCAACGTGTCTAGGACATTATAAGAAAGGAAAACTATAGACTCATCACACAGATAAGTGCATATGCCAAAAAGTTGAAAAAAAAAATCCCAGAAAACCAAATCAACAGTATATAAAACAAAATAGTATGTACTATCATCAAGCTGAGTTTATACTAAGAATGAAAGGTTAGTTCAACCAATATCAATGATCAAATTTACACTGCAAAGAATAAAATATGATAATCTCAACTAAAAGCAGAAAAGGCATTTGATGAGATTCAGTATCTATTCATAGTAAAAATTCTTAACAAATTAGAAATAAAAAGGAACGTTACCAATCAAAAAGGGCATCTGTCAAACCTACAGTAAGCTTCATACTTTAATGGTGAAACCCTGAAATCTCATTTATTTAAGCTGTGAAAAAAGATGAAGAGGCTTACTATCACAGCACGTCATAAACTGTGTTTGGGGTCCTAGTCAGTACATAAGCAAGAAAATGACATAAAATGCCAAGGAATTGGGAGAAAATAGACAAAACTTTAACTATTTACAGATGATAATCATTTTTTACATAGAACATCCAAGAGAATTTAGAAATGAATCATCAGAACGAGTAAGTTTGGGAACTTTGCTAGTTACATCAATATGGAAAACTCAGTTTTATTTCTATGTGTCACCATCAACAGAAATGAAAAATTTTAAATGATACTTTTTCATTAGCATCAAAAGATCTTAAAAATATAGGAATAACTTCCTATAAGATGTGCAGGATCTTTACACAGAAAACTACAAAGTATTACTGAAAGAAGACCTAAATAAACGGACAGCTACGCCACATTCATGGACTGAAAGACTAAACAAGATGTCCATTCTCTTCAAACTAATTAACAGATGAAATGTAGATCCAATAAAAATTGCAGCAAGGTTTCTGCAGAGCTTGACAAATGGATTCTAAAATGTGTATGAACATGCAAAGGTCAAAAACAGACAAGACGGTCTTAAAGAAGAATGAGGTAAGAGGACTTTCTCGATGTCCCAGAGGTTAAGACTCCACCTTGCAATGCAGAGGGTGGGGGTTCAATCCCTGCTGGGGGAAATTAAGACCCCACATAACAAGAAGCAGAATCAAAAAAAAAAGAAGAATGAGGTAAGACAACTTGCTTCAGAGGGATATTCGTGCAGGTATAAACAAAACAACGGAAAAGAAAAGAAAGCCCACAAACTGATTCATGCATATATGGATACACTTGATCTTTTTAAAGGGTGTGGTGAGGAGCAGTGAAGAAGAGAGAAGAAAATGGTCCTAATGAAATGTAATATGCATACAGGGAAAAGAAAACTGACTAACTCACACCATTACAAAAATCAGTTCCAGGTGAACTGTAGATACAAATGTGAGAGGCAAAACAGGAAAAATTCTGAAACACACAGTATCTTCATAATTTTGCGATGGGGGAGATTTTGTAAAGAAGGCACAAAAACATTAAATGTAAAATGACAGACTGATAAGTAGACTATATTAAAATTAAGAAAATTTTAAGACTGTTTTTTCATCAAAAGATACTATTAAAAGAATTAAAAAGCCAAGTCACGGAGGAGATGAGAATATTTGTAACATACCTAACCTACTATTCCTATCCAGAATATGTAAAGAACCTCTATAAATCAATAAGAAGACATGGAACCCAAGGTAAAAAAACAAAGAAGTTGGACAGGCATTCATAAAAGAGGCCGTCAAATATCCACGGAATATAGGAAAAAATCTCCTACTTAATTAGTAGCCCAGGAAATGCTAATGAATGCTACACTGAGATAACACAAGATACACATCAAGACGTCGAGAGTGAAGAGAAATGACAACATTCGGGGCCAAGATGGGGAGCAACAAGAACCCTCACACACAGCTAGTTTGGAAACTATATTTCCGAGTCAGAGTTCCTACAGGAAACAACATATTCAAAGAGTTATAGCTAAAGAGAGTTTAATGAAGAAATTATGGATGGAGGTTTATGACAATGTACAGGAGACAGGAATCAAGACCATCTCCAAGAAAAAGAAATGCAAAACAGCAACATGGCTGTGTGGGGAGGCCTTACAAATAGCTGTGAAAAGAAGAGAGGCGAAAAGCAAAGGAGAAAAGGACAGATATATCCATTTGAGTGCAGAGTTCCAAAGAATAGCAAGGAGAGATAAGAAAGGCTTCCTCCGTGATCAGTGCAAAGAAACAGGAAAACAATACGATGGGAAAGACTAGAGATCTCTTCAAGAAAATTAGAGATACCAAGGGAACATTTCATGCAAAGATGGGCACAGTAAAGGACAGAAACGATATGGACCTAATGGAAGCAGAAGATATTAAGAAGAGGTGGCAAGAATACACAGAAGAACTATACAAAAAAGATCTCCATGACCCAGATAATCATGATGGTGTGATCACTCACCTGGAGCCAGACATCCTGGAATGTGAAGTCAAGTGGGCCTTAGAAAGCATCACTACGAACAAAGCTAGTGGAGGTGATGGAATTCCAGTTGAGCTATTTTAAATTCTGAAAGATGATGCTGTCAAAGTGCTGCACTCAATATGTCAACAAATTTGGAAAACTCAGCAGTGGTCACAGGACTGGAAAAGGTCAGTTTTCATTCCAATCCCTAAGAAAGGCAATGCCAAAGAATGCTCAAACTACCGCACAATTGCACTCATCTCACACTCTAGAAAAGTAATGCTCAAAATTCTCCAAGCCAGGCTTCAGCAATACATGAACCGTGAACTTCCAGATGTTCAAGCTGGTTTTAGAAAAGGCAGAGGAATTAGAAATCAAACTGTCAACATCCCCTGGATCATCAAAAAAGCAAAAGAGTTCCAGAAAAACATCTATTTCGGCTTTATTGACTATGCCAAAGCACTTTCACTGTGTGGATCACAATAAACTGTGGAAAATTCTGAAAGAGATGGGAATACCAGACCACCTGACCTGCTAATGCTCAAACTACCGCACAATTGCACTCATCTCACACTCTAGAAAAGTAATGCTCAAAATTCTCCAAGCCAGGCTTCAGCAATACATGAACCGTGAACTTCCAGATGTTCAAGCTGGTTTTAGAAAAGGCAGAGGAATTAGAAATCAAACTGTCAACATCCCCTGGATCATCAAAAAAGCAAAAGAGTTCCAGAAAAACATCTATTTCGGCTTTATTGACTATGCCAAAGCACTTTCACTGTGTGGATCACAATAAACTGTGGAAAATTCTGAAAGAGATGGGAATACCAGACCACCTGACCTGCATCTTAAGAAACCTGTATGCAGGTCAGGAAGCAACAGTTAGAACTGGACATGGAAAAGACTGGTTCCAAATAGGAAAAGTACGTCAAGGCTGTATATTGTCACCTTGCTGATTTAACTTATATGCAGAGCATATCATGAGAAACCCTGGGCTGGAGGAAGCACAAGCTGGAATCAAGATTGCTGGGAGAAATATCAATAACTTCAGATATGCAGATGACACCACTCTTATGGCAAAAAATGAAGAAGAACTAAAGAGCCTTTTGATGAAAGTGAAAGAGGAGAGTGAAAAAGTTGGCTTAAAACTCAACATTCAGGAAACTAAGATCTTGGCATCCAGTCCCCTCATTTCATGGCAAATACATGGGGAAACAGTGGTTGACTTTATTTTGGGGGGCTCCAAAATCACTGCAGATGGTGACTGCAACCATGAAATTAAAAGATGCTTACTCCTTGGAAGGAAGGTTAGGAACAACCTAGACAGCATATTAAAAAGCAGAGACATTACTTTGCCAACAAAGGTCTGTCTAGTCAAAGCTATGATTTTTCCAGTGGTCATGTATGGACGTGAGAGTTGGACTATAAAGAAAGCTGAGTGCTGAAGAATTGATGCTTTTGAACTGTGGTGTTGGAAAAGACTCTTGAGAGTGCCTTGGACTGCAAGAAGATCCAACACGTCCATCCTAAAGGAAATCAGTTCTAGGTGTTCATTGGAAGGACTGTTGTTGAACCTGAAACTCCAATACTTTGGCCACCTGATGAAAAGAGCTGACTCATTTGAAAAGACCCTGATGCTGGGAGGGATTGGGGGTTGGAGGAGAAGGGGATGACAGAAGATGAGTTGGTTGGATGGCATCACCGACTCGATGGACATGAGTTTGGGTGGGCTCTGGGAGTTGGTGATGGACAGGGAGGCCTGGTGTGCTGTGGTTCATGGGGTTGCAAAGATTTGGACACAGCTAAGCAAATGAGTGAATGAAGAAATGTTCAAAGACAAAGGCATAACCAAGTAAAAACTAGAGGATGATCCTACAGTCCGGGAGGAAGGGTAAGGCAATCCAGTCCTCCTGTTCATGGTGGCAGGCATGAAGGGGCTCTTTCTGCTCTTACAATTAATCATAGGGCACATCTTACCTTTCAGGCACTTTTCTTAATGTGTTATGCTTCAAATTCTTTTAAAAATTAATAAAAAGATGTGTGTAATCATGAAATATTAGCTGTTAGGAACGCATTCTCTGGCTCTTTCAAACACTGTACTTGGCTATGTAATAAGGAAGAACACTTATATTCTTTCACAAGTTAATCACTAAAAGGATGTTGCCTATAAACTTAAAATTGTACAATAATGGCCCATCTCTCGGAATTCTGCCTCCCCGGTAATGAGCAGTAAGCTAAAATAAGCTTTGTTTTATACATACTGCTGTATTTAAAATGGATAGCCAACAAGGTCTTACTGCACAGCACCAGGAACTCTGCTCTTGGTTACGTGGCAGCCTGGCTGGGACCGGGATTGAGGGGAGAGTGGATACATGTATATGCATGAAAGTGGCTCAGTCGTGTCTGACTCTTTGCAACCCCATGGACTGTAGCCCACCAGGATCCTCTGTCCGTGGAATTCTCCAGGCAAGAATACTGGAGTGGGTAGCTATTCCCTTCTCCAGGGGATCTTCCCAACCCAGGGATCGAGCCTGGGTCTCCCGCATTGCAGGAGGATTCTTTACCAGCTGAGCCACCAGGGATGCCCTGATATGTATAGCTGAGTCCATTTACTGTCCACCTGAAACTATCATAACATTGTTAATCAGCTATATTTCAATATAAAATAGAAAGTTGAAACTGTATAAAACAAACCCAATAAAGCATAAGTGTGAAAAGAATTAAAATAAAATACCTTTGTTTAACTCACAGGAAACAAATTGATCAGGCCCACCTGTGAATGGCTGCAGGGAATAAGAAATGAATACCTCTGGAGGCTGACTAGAACAAGACTTCACCCATTCTCCTTTAGTGTAAAAGAAGGTTGAATTCTAACTTAGGAAAGACACACTCTTTGGGACACTAGTCCACCAGTCTCTCGGTCTGCTGTCTTTCTGAATAAAGTGGCTGTTACTTGCCCCAACAAATTGTTCTTGGCCTGTCTGTGGGGAGTAGTGCAAGCCTGGACTTATAACAGCTATCCATACAAGGCTAAGATGTAAATGAGGGCAGAGACCTTGAGCTGGGAGAAAGGGGCAACTGAGAAGCACCCTGCCAGGCAATTAGCTTCCAAAACAGAGAAAGGCTTCCCAGATGGCTCAGCAGGTGAAGAATCCGCCTGCAATGCAGGAAACACAGGAGATGTGGGTTCGATCCCTGGGTCAGGAAGATCCCCTGGAGAAGGAAACGGCAGCCCACGCCAGGGTTCTTGACTGGGAAATCCCATGGACAGAGGAGCCTGGCAGGTTACAGTTCATGGTATCTCAGCAGTCAGACACGACTGGGTGCATGGAACTCACTCCTAAGGGTGGCTCAGGCAGGTCACAGAAAACCATTTATTTCAAAGACTTTTTGCATCACCTCCCTTCAAGAAAAAAGAAAGAAAAAGAAAGGAGGAAGGGACAGAGGGAGACACCTCCAGGGCTACCGCTTCTGAGGTCATCACATCAAAAGTGTCACGGAGGTAATGCTCTTATGGCAGCCCAATGGAATATGGGAATCCACAGTGAAAAGGGGGTGATAGCGACCTGCAGTAACGTGCCACTTCTTCTTGTCCAGGAGGTGGAAATCAGTCATGTGAGGCATCATGAACACTTCTCCTGACCCTTGAAACTCCTCCATGGTGGGGACACGCTCTGGTGAGAGGGACTGGCCCCCAGGGAGAAGGAGCCCTCAAGTAACAGGTGGCATTAAGTGAAAGTTGACACAACAGATAACGAGCCATTTATAGAAGCAGCATTTGAAAAGCCCCTGATGCTGGGAAAGATTGAAGGCGGGGGGAGAAGGGGACGACAGAGGATGAGATGGCTGGATGGCATCACTGACAGGATGGATATGAATTTGAGTAAACTCCGGGGGTTGGTGATGGACAGGGAGGCCTGGCGTGCTGCAGTCCATGGGGTCGCAAGGAGGTGGACACGCCTGAGTGACTGAACTGAACAGAAGCAGAGATGCAGCATCCAGGAGAGAGACAGCCACTTCCAGGTTCCTGAGTCAGGCTGTTTGGCAAATTAGAGAAACAGAGAGAATGCTGGAGCGCCATAAGCCAGGCCAAGTTACTGCATCCAGCATCCGCAAAGTGGGCGAGGCCCAATTCATACTGAGGAGGGTGGCCGTATTCCCAACGTGGCAGGAAGCCCCTGGGGCTGGAGATGAAGCAGACATGGGATGATCTGATGCACACGCTCTAAAGCAGCTCTTGATCCTAAATAAAGGACTGTCAACATGCAGGAAGGGAAGCTGGTAGAGCCCGGGTGAAGGGCGATGGAGCAGGAGCTCCTGGAGGAAGCGTTGACAGGGCTGGCTGATACACGGGCAGCAGAGAGGAAAGAAAAGAATCGGAGATGATTTGCGGTTTTTGGATGTTGTTTTGTTTACCTTGTGAGGCCTTAGCAACCGGAAGGACAGGGTTTCCACTTTACAGAGCTGTGGGGACTGGGTGAATACAAGATCTGGGGAAGATACATCAGGATTTATATTTAAAAAGTCAAAAGTTCTATATGGATATGCATGTTGAGATAGCAATTAAGAGACGCTTATAAACAGGGAGGTAAGACTGGGAATCACTGAAATTAGTGGTGGGGGAAGGAAGTCGAACCGTGTGATTTTTACATTTTTAATGGGGACCATATTTTTAACAGGGAGGTAAGTATTGACTAAGGGTTAAAGCCAAGCCTTGGGACTGTCCATCACTTAGATGCTTAGCAGAGAAAAACAGAGCTGGCCTATGGCTCGGGGCGGTGCGCGAGGGTTTCCACGCAGCCTCGAGTGCTGTCGGAGACTCTGGTCCCGAATGCTGAGTGAGAGCTGCCAGCACGGTCCTGGGCGTCTTCTCAGGCAGCCCTCAGCAGCTCCGAGCGAATGAAAGGGGCGAGCCAGAGCCAGGCGTCACAGACCCTTACTAGGCGTGTGTTTTCTTAGCTGGATTTTACAGATGCAGGTGCGGAGAGCCAGAGAGAGACGTTAAGGAATGTGCCCATCACACCTGCGCGCCCGCGCCCTAGCGCAGAGCCCATTTGAGGCAACGAGAGAAAGCCTACACGCAGCAAGAAAGAAAGAAAAAAGGAAGGACCACAGTATTTACAAAAAAAAAAGAGCAATATTCAGGGCTCCTGGGAAAGGCATTCCTCCAAGAAATGCAGTATGGTCCATCACAGTGTGACGGATAAAAGGAGAGAAGAGAATGACGCGCGTGAGGTTCACTGAGCTTGTTCTCAAGAAGCCCTAACTCAGGGTTTGAGTTTCGGAAGCTGAGATTAAAATGGGGAGCCACTGAAGCAAGGTTTCAGGCCTTTGCAGCTCCAACTGAGTGCATAATGACAAGCCTCTTCCGAGCTGAGTGAGAATACCTGGAGCTACAAACACATGGACTCAACCTGGCAATTATGATCAGACGAGTATGAAAGGTGCCCTGGGGGTACACTTTCAGACCCAGCCTCCCTTATTTGCTGATACTTTTGATCAGATATTTGCAAGTTGTGACTTGAATATTAAAAGTACAATGTGAATGAAATTCAATTATCTCTGGGTAAAAGTTCTCAGTACAAAGAGTTACAATTCGTGTTTTGTACACAAATACAAGTATTACCGTATGAAAATGAAGAGTTTTCTATTATGGAAAGAACTGCTTAAATATAAACCTAGAGTAGCATTAATAATTTTTCATAATATGTGGTTCCCTCCCTAAGGAGAAGCAGTGGTGGGGAGGGGAGGAGGTTTGCTTTTAGGAAATGGTAAAAGTATGGCCTGCTTCATATCTAAGTTTTGTTAAAATATGGTTAATTAAGTTAAAAGATGTAAAATAAGGTATGGACTTTTTCTCAACTGAAAGATTTACTTCTGAAGTAATGGGCTTTACAAAATATGCACTTTTGGTTTCCTTTTTCTTAGTATTATAAATTTACTAATAAAAGGTTTTGTCTTGACTTACTAACATTTGAAAAGACGGATTATACTGGCATCACAAGGAGAGAATATCATAAATTAAAACTCTATACATGAACTGTATTCTCTTATTTGCAATATGACAAACGAGCGTGTAAAGTCACAATCAATAAACGCCGCTTGAATGTTAGAAAGTGGATCTGGCCATAAGTATTCTAACAGCAATGTTCAAAAACACCCCAACTGCTTTAATTATCAGTGTATAGTGCAGATCAAACATGTCAAAATATTTCATTTTAATCAAGCAGTTATCTATATGTGCCTTCATTCTACACTGTGAAAATTCAATCAGGTATTTCCAAGGTATTTATCAAAGTTCAATAGCAGTCCTATCTCATAAATCAATTTCAGACCAGACAAAAGGAATAAGCAAATTCTTGTTTGTTTCGGTATTTTCCAAGCCAATCCCAAAGACGAGTTGTTATTCTCATGTGAATTTCCAGTAAAAATCTAGGCAATCTTGCTTTGACCATCTGTTTAGACACGATATGATGGAAATAAAGTAAAAAAAAAAAAAGTATAAGCTCTATTAAGACTGTTTTTCTTGGATGTAAAATGTGTTTAGGGAAGAAATGAGTTGCTCCATGAGCCAGGGCCCTTATTTCTTACGTGGGAGCAACTTTGGCTTCGCAAAATGGTTTTATCAAAGGAGGCTTTGTGTTTGGGGGAGCTGAGTTGTCCACTCAAAACCATTTCAAAAAACGCCACTCGACCCCAGGCTTCCAGGTTCCCTCCTGAAACAGGGCTTATAGTTCTTAAGAAACACTCACAGGTGGCAGAGGGGTCAGGGGAAAAATAATGGGGTTAAAGCTTATACCTTGTCCACGGCCGTCTGTCGCAGACACACAGCCCATTGCCTTTTCCCTGTGCCTCTTCATAGAAAACATAGAGCTGGCATTGTTGCCAAGCCTTATGTGACACCAAGACTATATTTACAAGAAACATTCTAACGAGTACCTGTCACTGACATCCCCCCCAAATAGGAACAATTTCTAGGATAAACATCTCTTTCCTATTTCATCTAAATAGTGGTATTGGTTATTTAAAAAAAATGACAAGCACTAATTTCTCACATGCCACGAGCCCCTATAAACGCTTTACATACATTAATCATAAGTCACTAATTCTTAACCGTAATCCTATGAATGAGATGCTATTTGTCCCATTTCACAGGTGAGGAAACGAAGGCTTAGACAGGGCTAAGTCCTTTCTCCAAAGTTCAGAAAATAAGAGGCAGGATCAGAACTGCAACGAAGAACTCTCTGCCCATGGAACTGGTGGTCGTCCTGACCTGCTCCTCTGGGCTTGCCATCCCAGCTAATGTTCTGCGTCCGAGGCTCGCTCCATTCGTTATCATCATTCTCAATAACATCCCCGTTACCCACGAGGAATTCTCATCCACATCTAGCCCAATTTGCTACTGGATTTCAATGTTATTTCATATGAAAACAATCAATAACAGAAAAGACCTGGATCCGGTTTCAAAAACATAATTTGAAAGGAATTCACTCCGAAAGCTCCAAGGAGCCCAGTGAGCTCTGAGCAGCACCCTGGAAGGGCTTCTTAGCTACCTTCACTCCCCTTTGGATGTCTCCATCCATCTAAAAATACATGTCTGGCTCCGCCCGCTCATAAACAGAAACACAGAGACACAGTCTCCAAAGGCAAAGCTGTGCTTTTAAGGGGCATTCTGTTTTTGTAGGTGTTCAAGGATTTGGAATCAAAGCAGCAGAATTATTAAAATTAATCCAATTTTCTTTCATTTATTTTCTTAGTTCATACCTCTAAAAGATATATTTTGGAAGGCCCCCTGTTCAGCCCAACCGTTTACAAATCAAAGCTTTCTTTGGAATCGGGGAGACCTAACCCAACCTCGACAGGGACCCTCTGCCAGCTCCGGGGCCCTCCCCACTGTCAGGAATATGGCACCATTATTTGACTTGTGCTCAGATTTAATTATAGTGTCGAAAATCTACCTTAAATGGCTTTCATCACGGCCAAAACTGTGAGTCTTTCTGGCTGGGGTTTCCATAAACAAAGAATAAATTTCAATATGTCACAAAGTGGCAGCAACTCGGTCATCACTGGAGCAGGAAGACTTATGCAACCACTGTGGCTGGAAAACAGAGTCAGCATCTTCATATACATGGCTGCTGGCTGATCGTTTCAAGTGACTGGCTAATCCACAGAGCCAGTGCGAAACTACCCGAGGTACAGCCCTGAAGTCCCGCAGCCTCAGCCACTCACACCGGCAGAGCCGGGACGAAGCTGCCGACGACTCTTCCTGCTCTCTTTCAGGCCATTTTTAGAAACATCTAATTGCACATTTAAAATGTAACGCACAAAAGGGTCCCTGATAACAGAATATTTTGTTATGAGAAACTCCAAAACATAGAGGAGGTGAAAGGAGCTTAGGTTTTCTTTAGTGAAGTGGAGAAGACAGGAACCGCCTCTCTGTGTAAGTCCCCAAAGCAAGAAATTCCAGAACCAGAAGTTTGCAACTTCTACTTGGGAAACATTGAAAAGTCTAAGGAGTGATTGCCCGGCTCAAGCTGAGCACTTCCGAAATTGCTCCTGCAAGACTCCTCTATTCGAAATTCTTTCCAAAGAAAGCACAGAATTAATACCAAACGCAAGCCCCGGCAAATTCCAGACAATGAGACCACTGGTCATAAGCCGAGGATTGATCCATCACAGGAGCTACATGTGCTGCTTTCCACTGGAAAGCTGCTAGAAGGGGTGGAGACGGACGCGGGAATCTACAGTATTCGTAATCATAGAAGCAGATCAGCAACTGAACTTGCAAAAGTAAAAGGGAGATGTATTCTGGATAGTCCAAGAAAATGAAGACAACTTGAGAGGAGTCCCAAGATCCACCTCTGCAGGCGTGATGTGAGGACTAGGGCGGAGGAGGAGGTGACACCGCTCACGTCTCCCTTCTGGCTCCTGTTCCACCGCCTCCGCTGGGCATTGGTCCTCCACCAGGACCCTGCCCACGCCCTCTGTGAAAGGCCAATCCACACCCTCCTCTTAGACCGACGTCTTCGCAGCTACCCAAGCTCTGCCCCGCTCTTGATGAGGATCTGAACATCCACAGGCCTGCCAGAGCCTCCCCCAAATGAACATGAGCCCATCAATGAAACTGGTTCCCCACTGAGTGCAGGGGTCTCCTTGGTGCTCCCACTTCAACATTCCTCCTCCCTCCTGGTCCCCAAAGCCAAGATACAGGGGCCACTGGAGAGCCAGCACGCTGGGTCTCCTGCACCGTCCAATCCACTCCCGAGAGCCCACTGACTGTACCTCCTGTGTGCTGCTATTTAACTGACTTCAGCCGGGACAGCTTCTTATCAGGGGAGAAGAGGGATATTTACATCAGTGGGAAAACGGATCCCTGCACACCTCCCGTCAGGTCTCAGAACCGGCAGAAGGCAGGGAGAAAGCAAGGCGGGAATCGCCTTCTTCACCTGTCCGGAGCAACCACACTTTCGGTTCAGACAGGGGTGTGTGGGTTTCGAAAAGTCAACTGGAAGCCAAGTGAGTCAATGAGGGGCTGAGCAAAACCTCAAGCTTATTTTTCCTGTAAGGCAAGAACATTAACAGGGATACCCAAGGAACCCATTAAAAAAAAATAGTATGCTGTTTCGATTATTGTGGGGGAATGGTAACTCTAGGGTGGGGAGGTGTGAATTTAAAGAAGGGTGGAATTGTATAAAGGAGTCTTAAAGAGAGGATGTGGTCTGGTAAACACAGGGATGCTGTGCATGAGGGAGATGCTGGGGAAACTCAAGGAAGGGAACTTAAGGAACTGTCTCCTCCGGGGCAGGGTTGGAGGACAGGGACTGAGTGTCAAGGAAAGCAAACTAATCCATGAATGGAGCAAACTCCCCGGAAGCAGGAAGCCAGAGCCAGAGATGAGCAGGAAAAAAATGTGAGCTCTGCTCTGCATCGCCCAGTCTCTATCTCTGTGTCTGTGTTGTTATTTCTTTTCTTGCTTTCTTGCCTTCTCAGCCTCCCATCAAATTAATCCACTTCTAGAATCGTATACTGAATGAATCAGATGTAATTACTGTAATGGCACCCCACTCCAGTCCTCTTGCCTGGAAAATCCCATGGACAGAGGAGCCTGGTAGGCTGCAGCCCATGGGGTCGCTAAGAGTCCAACACGACTGAGCGACTTCACTTTCACCTTTCACTTTAATGCACTGGAGAAGGAAATGGCAACCTGCTCCAGTGTTCTTGCCTGGAGAATCCCACGGACTGGCCTGCCGTCTATGGGGTCGCACAGAGACACGACTGAAGCGACTTAGCAGCAGCAGCTGCAACTGTAATATTAAGGCTCAGAGGATAAAGAATCAGCCTGCAATGTGGGAGACCAGCGTTTGATCCTGGGTCAGGAAGATCCCCTAGAGGAGGAAATGGCAACTGACTCCAGTATTCTAGCCTGGAGAATCCCATGGACGGAGGAGCCTGGCAGCGGGCTACAGTCCATGGGGTCACAAAGAGTTGGACACAATTGAGAGACTAACAGTTTCACTTTTCATCATAATATTAACCACAATTTTGTCTGTGATAGGGAAAAACCAGAAATTACCGCAAAGAGCTAAAGCTGGACTCTAAGAATATATGGGAGTCTTTACCATGGCTTCCCAGTGCCTCAGTAGTAAAGAATCTGCCTGCCGGTGCAGAAGACCTGGGTTCAGTTCATGGGTTGGGAAGATCCCCTGGAGAAGGGAATGGCTCACCCACTCCAGTATTCTTGCCTGGAGAATCCCAAGGATAGTCCATGGGGTCACAGAAGAATTGGACATGACTGAGCAACTAACACTTTTAAACACTTTACTATGTCACAGGAGACTATGTCACAACAGAAGCTGATACTTATGATTTTCCTGATAAACAGTGCCTGCTAAGTCACCTCAGTGGTGTCTGTGATCCTGTGGACTACAGCCCACTAAACTCCTCTGTCCGTGGGATTCTCCAGGCAAGACTATTGGAGTGAGCTGCCATTTTCTCCTCCGGGGGATCTGTCGACCCAGGGACTGGATCCTCGGTCTCGACCCCATGGACTGCAGCCTACCAGGCTCCTCTGTCCATTAGATTTTCCAGGCAAGAGTACTGGAGTGGGTTGCCATTGCCTTCGCCACCTGCATAGCCAGGTGGGTTCTTTACCACTAAGCGCCGCCTGGGAGAGCAATTAACAAAACTCTTCAGTTAAATATTTTTAACTGCAGTAATTTAAAGCATTGGATTTTATTTTAAAAAATAAACTTATGTTATATTCTTCTATAAAGGCATGTAATTTAATTAAAATGCTTTTATCCATTAACTAGAAGACTATTGGAGAAGGCGATGGCACCCCACTCCAGCACTCTTGCCTGGAAAACCCCATGGACAGAGGAGCCTGGTAGGCTGCAGTCCATGGGTTCGCAAAGAGTCAGACACGACTGAGTGATTTCACTTTCCCTTTTCACTTTCATGCATTGGAAAAGGAAATGGCAACCCACTCCAGTGTTCTTGCCTGGAGAATCCCAGGGATGGGGGAGCTGTCTATGGGGTCAGGCAGAGTCGGACACAACAGAAGCAACTCAGCAGCAACAGCAGCAGACTATTACTGAAAAAGAATAGACACTATTTCTGAATAATGGGGCTGGGAAAGTTTTATTTCTCTTTTCACTAACTGTACTTACTAAATTATCTACCATTATTAACTTTGTAACAAAAATGTTACTTTTTCAAGAAAAGAGGTACAGTTATACAAATGTTAATAGGGCATGCGACAGAGCAAAATTAGGCAGCACAAAAAAATTATAAGAATTGGAAAATTACATTAGGAATTCTGTCTGAGTGAAGCTGCAGCAGTTGAGAAAAATATTTCTAAACAGAATGACTTACAGAATCTTTTAAATTGAAATATAGTTCATTTACAATTTTGTGTTAGTTTCAGTTCAGTTCAGTTTAGTCACTGTCGTGTCCGACCCTTTGCAACCCATGGACCGCAGCACACCAGGACTCCCTGTCCATCACCAACTTCTGGAGTTTATTCAAACTGATGTCCACTGAGTTGGTGATGCCATCCAACCATCTCAACCTCTGTCCTCCCCTTCTCCTCCAGCCTTCAATCTTTCCCAGCATCGGGGTCTTTTCCAGCGAGTCAGCTCTTCGCATCAAGTGGCCAAAGGATGGGAGTTTCAGGTTCAGCACCAGTCCTTCCAATGAATATTCAGGACTGATTTCCTTTAGGATGGACTGGTAGTTTCAGGTGAAAGCTAAGTGATTTATTACACATTCATATATATATGTGCATGTCTGTGTATATTTTTTCAACTCATTTCCACTATAACAGCATATTGAGTATAGTTCCACATGCTATATAGTAGGTCCTTGTTGGTTAACTATTTTATATTTAGTAGTGTGTATATTATCACGATGGTGTGATCACTCATCTAGAGCCAGACATCCTGGAATGTGAAGTCAAGTGGGCCTTAGGAAGCATCACTATAAACAAAGCAACTGGAATTTCAGTTGAGTTATTTAAATTCTGAAAGATGATGCTGTGAAAGTGCTACACTCAATATGCCAGCAAATTTAAAAAACTCAGCAGTGGCCACAGGACTGGAAAAGGTCAGTTTTCATTCCAATTCCAAAGAAAGGCAATGCCAAAGAATGTTCAAACTACTGCACAATTGCACACATCTCACACGCTAGTAAAGTAATGCTCAAAATTCACCAAGCCAGGCTTCAGCAATACATCAACTGTGAAAATTCCAAATGTTCAAGCTGGTTTTAGAAAAGGCAGGGGAACCAGAGATCAAATTGCCAACATCTTCATGGACTGCAGCCTACCAGGCTCCTCTGTCCATTAGATTTTCCAGGCAAGAGTACTGGAGTGGGTTGCCATTGCCTTCGCCACCTGCATAGCCAGGTGGGTTCTTTACCACTAAGCGCCGCCTGGGAGAGCAATTAACAAAACTCTTCAGTTAAATATTTTTAACTGCAGTAATTTAAAGCATTGGATTTTATTTTAAAAAATAAACTTATGTTATATTCTTCTATAAAGGCATGTAATTTAATTAAAATGCTTTTATCCATTAACTAGAAGACTATTGGAGAAGGCGATGGCACCCCACTCCAGCACTCTTGCCTGGAAAACCCCATGGACAGAGGAGCCTGGTAGGCTGCAGTCCATGGGTTCGCAAAGAGTCAGACACGACTGAGTGATTTCACTTTCCCTTTTCACTTTCATGCATTGGAAAAGGAAATGGCAACCCACTCCAGTGTTCTTGCCTGGAGAATCCCAGGGATGGGGGAGCTGTCTATGGGGTCAGGCAGAGTCGGACACAACAGAAGCAACTCAGCAGCAACAGCAGCAGACTATTACTGAAAAAGAATAGACACTATTTCTGAATAATGGGGCTGGGAAAGTTTTATTTCTCTTTTCACTAACTGTACTTACTAAATTATCTACCATTATTAACTTTGTAACAAAAATGTTACTTTTTCAAGAAAAGAGGTACAGTTATACAAATGTTAATAGGGCATGCGACAGAGCAAAATTAGGCAGCACAAAAAAATTATAAGAATTGGAAAATTACATTAGGAATTCTGTCTGAGTGAAGCTGCAGCAGTTGAGAAAAATATTTCTAAACAGAATGACTTACAGAATCTTTTAAATTGAAATATAGTTCATTTACAATTTTGTGTTAGTTTCAGTTCAGTTCAGTTTAGTCACTGTCGTGTCCGACCCTTTGCAACCCATGGACCGCAGCACACCAGGACTCCCTGTCCATCACCAACTTCTGGAGTTTATTCAAACTGATGTCCACTGAGTTGGTGATGCCATCCAACCATCTCAACCTCTGTCCTCCCCTTCTCCTCCAGCCTTCAATCTTTCCCAGCATCGGGGTCTTTTCCAGCGAGTCAGCTCTTCGCATCAAGTGGCCAAAGGATGGGAGTTTCAGGTTCAGCACCAGTCCTTCCAATGAATATTCAGGACTGATTTCCTTTAGGATGGACTGGTAGTTTCAGGTGAAAGCTAAGTGATTTATTACACATTCATATATATATGTGCATGTCTGTGTATATTTTTTCAACTCATTTCCACTATAACAGCATATTGAGTATAGTTCCACATGCTATATAGTAGGTCCTTGTTGGTTAACTATTTTATATTTAGTAGTGTGTATATTATCACGATGGTGTGATCACTCATCTAGAGCCAGACATCCTGGAATGTGAAGTCAAGTGGGCCTTAGGAAGCATCACTATAAACAAAGCAACTGGAATTTCAGTTGAGTTATTTAAATTCTGAAAGATGATGCTGTGAAAGTGCTACACTCAATATGCCAGCAAATTTAAAAAACTCAGCAGTGGCCACAGGACTGGAAAAGGTCAGTTTTCATTCCAATTCCAAAGAAAGGCAATGCCAAAGAATGTTCAAACTACTGCACAATTGCACACATCTCACACGCTAGTAAAGTAATGCTCAAAATTCACCAAGCCAGGCTTCAGCAATACATCAACTGTGAAAATTCCAAATGTTCAAGCTGGTTTTAGAAAAGGCAGGGGAACCAGAGATCAAATTGCCAACATCTGCCGGATCATTGAAAGAGCAACAGAGTTCCACAAAAACATCTATTTCTGCTTTAGTGACTATTCCAAAGCCTTTCGCTGTATGGATCAAAGTAAACTGTGGAAAATTCAGAAAGACATGGGAATACCGGACCATCTGATCTACCTCTTGAGAAAACTGTATGCAGGCCAGGAAGCAACAGTTAGAACTGGACATGAAACAACAGGCTGGTTCCAAATAGGAAAAGGAGTATGTCAAGGCTGTATATTGTCACCCTGCTTATTTAACTTCTATGCAGAGTACATCATGAGAAATGCTGGGATGGATGAAGCACAAGCTGGAATCAGGATTGCCAGGAGAAATATCAATAACCTCAGATATGTAGATGACACCACCCTTATGGCAGAAATTGAAGAACTACAGAGCCTCTTGATGAAAGTGAAAGAGGAGAGTGAAAAAGTTGGCTTAAAGTTCAACATTCATAAAATGAAGAACATGGCATCTGGTCCCATCACTTCATGGCAAACAGATGGGGAAATAGTGGAAACAGTGGCTGACTTTATTTTGGGGGCTCCAAAATCACTGCAGATGGTGACTGCAGCCATGAAATTAAAAGACACTTACTCCTTAGAAGGAAAATTATGACCAACCTAGACAGCATATTAAAGTGCAGAGACATTACTTTCAACTAAGGTCCATCTATTCTAGGCTATAGTTTTTTCAGTGGTCATGTATGGATGTGAGAATTGGACTATAAAGAAAGCTGAGTGCTGAAGAATTAATGCTTTTGAACTGTGGTGTTGGAGAAGACTCTTGGGAGTCCCATGGACTGTAAAGAGATCCAATCAGTCCATCCTAAAAGAGATCAGTCCTGGGTGTTCATTGGAAGGACTGATGCTGAAGCTGAAACTCCAATAGTTTGGCCACCTGCTATGAAGAGCCAAATCATTTGAAAAGACCTTGATGCTGGGAAAGATTGAGAGCAGGAGGAGAAGGTGGTGACAGAGGATGAGATGGTTGGATGGCATCACCAACTCAATGGACATGAGTTTGGGTGGACTCCAGGAGTTGGTGATGGACAGGGAGTCCTGGTGTGCTGCAGTCCATGGGATCGCAAAGAGTGGGACACGACTGAGTGACTGAACTGAGGTGAGTGGGCATATTTTAACCTCAGACTCTTAATTTTGCCATCTACTAAGAAGTCTACCAGTTTATAAAAAGAGAGTTGATTTAGCTGCACTCCCAGCCTTGAGGGTAATTTTCCATGAGGGACTTCCAGATACAAAATGAGCAAAACCCTTGAGAGGACTTCTCTGAAATGGCCACAGACACCACAAGCATGGTCTGCCCCACACTGCGTCTTGGTAAAATTCAAGGGCATAAGATGCAAGTGAGGTTTTGAGAAGAAAACTCCCCTTGGACCAGGGACAAGAACACGGTTCCATCCTGGGAGACCAGAGGGGCTCCCAACATGGTCTCCAGATCATCAGCGTCACTTGGGGCTAGAAGGAAAAAGAAAAGCAGGAGGCCCGCAGCAGATTCCCAATCAGCGTTTCTGAGGCTGGCCAGGAAATCGTTTCAGCGCACCCTCCAGTTTGAAAACCCGTGTCGTGGACAACTTCCTGCTCGCTCACAAAGGGATGGTACTGCATGCCCACCGAGCAGCGACTCCCTACTGCACTGCTTAGACTCTCAAGCTCCATCCACTTCCCTTTCCCCAGGACCTCCTGTTCTTCTTCATTTGTGTGTGTTTTTTTTTTTCCTCCCAACTTACTTATCTCCTGCTACCTATTTTACTTAAATACCTTATAAAATGTCTTCCCCACCAGAATGACGGCTCTCAGAGAAGAGTGCCTTCATCCTTTGGGTTTGGTTAACAACAGTGCTCAGCATATAACACAGCCTTAAAGAAAAACCACTGAATGACTGAACCACCTACTCAGCAGTAGAAAATTAGGCCGCTTCCAACATTTCAATGTTAAGAACAAAATTACTTTTAAAACTTCATTCACTCATGAAAAAAATCCTAGAGATTAAGTCAAAGATACAGACATTTAGAAAATTTCTATAATGGTGCTAAATGCATACCTGACATTGTACTACCAAGCTTACAATTTATAAATTATTATCAGATATATGACCTTAATACACCCCTATAATCTAACAGTAGTTAATTAAATAATAATTCATCCTATAAATCTATCCCTTCTTGAGGTGAGACACGTGACTGAGACACTGTTATCTGAGATTCACTGATGAGAAATCAGATGTTGAGTTTTAATACAACAGATGAAATGGACCTGACAATCAGTTTCCAGAAGCAAACATTTTTATTATAATAACATGGATTCGATCCACCTTATGGGGATGATGTCCAAGGATTTAAACCTTTTTACAATATTTGGGGCCAACACTAGTTACATGCTTTGAGGTGAGGTGAAGTCGCTCAGTCGTGTCCGACTCTGCGACCCCATGGACTGTAACCTACTAGGCTTCTCCATCCATGGGATTCTCCAGGCAAGAATACTGGAGTGGATTGCCATTTCCTTCTCCAGGGTATCTTCCCAACCCAGGTATTGAACCCGGGTCTCCCGCATTGGAGGCAGACGCTTTAACCTCTGAGCCACCAGGGAAGCCCATTACATGCTTTAGAAGTTATGAATTGAAAAAAAATTTTTTTCAAGGAATCTTTGTTGAGCTTAATACAATTAATCATACATCATGTAAACAGAGGCAAGACTAGGTCACAATTAGAATCCTGTGCTGTGTCTGACTCTTTGTGACCCCATGGGCTGTAGCCTACCAGGCTCCTCTGTCCATGGGATTTTCCAGGCAATAGTCTTGGAGTGGACTGCCATTCCCTTCTCCAGGGGATCGTCCCAACCCAGGGCTCGAGCCCAGGTCTCCCGCTTTGTAGACAGACGCTTTACCATCTGAGCCACCGGGAAGCCTTGGGTGAGCAAAGGCTCCATAACCACAGGATTCTAACTGTGGCCTAGCCTGGCTTTGGCTAGCATTCGGACCTAAATTCAGGGATTAGCACTAAAACCTTCAACTAGTCAAGTGTTTGTTTAGGAGATAAGCTACTTGTAAGGAAGTTACTAAGAATTTTAATTAATTTCTTAATAACCTTTAATACCACTCATTTTATTTAAAAAAA
Organism: Madoqua kirkii; assembly: GCA_006408675.1. Classification (NCBI taxonomy): domain Eukaryota; kingdom Metazoa; phylum Chordata; class Mammalia; order Artiodactyla; family Bovidae; genus Madoqua; species Madoqua kirkii. The sequence continues at coordinate 47,755 of SJYC01143037.1, forward strand.
CATTTTAAGCTTAGCAAATTTCTTAATCTTTTTTATTATTTATTTTTTACTACTGTCTTTTATTAAAGTTTTAAGCTTAATGAATTTCTTCAGTAATCTTTTTCTACCATTTATTTATTTACTATTATTTATTTACTATTATCTCTTTACAAAGGATTGCTCGTCCAAAAAGTTGCAAGAATGGAACACTCCCAGGCTCAATCTACAAGGATAACATCACCCTGATACCAAAAGAGACAAAGATACCACACAAAAAAGAAAATTACAAGCCAATATCACTGATGAACATAGACACAAAAATCCTCAACAAAACACTAACAAACCAAATCCAATAACACATTAAAAGAATCATACACCCTGATCAAGTGGGATTTATCCCAAGGATGCTGAAATTCTTCACTGTATACAAATCAACTTGATATACCAACTGAAGAATATGGTCATATCAATAGATACAGAAAAAGATGCAATCAATCATATCAGTAGATGAAGAAAATAGATGTCTAAAAGCTAGATATCTATTCAAGGTTCAACATCCATTTATGACAAAAATTCTCCAGAAAGTGGGCTTAGAGGGAACCTGCTTCAACATAATATAGGCCATAAACAACAAACCTACTCTAATATTATACTCAATGGTGAAAAGCTGAAACGTTTCCTTTAAAATCAGGAACAAGACAATGATGTCCAAGCTCATCACTTTTATTCAGCATAGTTTTGGAAGTCCTAGCCACAGCTATCAGAGAAGACAAAGAAATAAAAGGAGTCCAAATTGGAAAAGAAGAACTGAAACTGTCCCTGTTTGGAGGTGACACGGTGCTATACATAGAAAATTCTAAAGACGATACCAGAAAACCACGAGAGCTCATCCAAGAAGTTGGTAAAGTTGCAGGATACAAAATTAATACACAGAAATCCCTTGCATCCCTATACACTAACAATGCAAAACAAAGAGAGATTAAGGAAACAATCCTACTGACAACTGCATCAGAAAGAATAAAATACCTAGGAATAAACTTATCTAATGAGGCAAAAGACCTGTGTTCAGAAAATTATAAGATACTGATGAAAGAAATCCAAGATGACACAAAAAGATAAAGAGAAATACCATGTTCACGGATCGGAAGAATCAGCATTGTGAAAATGATTATACTATGCAAAACAATCTACAGATTCAACACAATCCCTATCAAACTACCAAGGGCATTTTTCACAGAACTAGAACGAAAAAAAAATTTACACTTTGTATGGAAACACAAAAGACCTCAAGCAGCAAAAGCAATACTGAGAAAGAACAGAGTCGGACTGGCTCCCTGACTTCAGGCCATACTACAAAGCTACAGTAACGAGAACAGTATGGTACTGGAAGAACAGAAACAGAAATATAGATAAATGGAACAGGAAAGTCCAGAGATGAACCCACCCCCCTAGGGCCACCTGATCTATCACAAAGGAGGCAAGAATATACAACTGAGAAAAGACAGTCTCTTCAGTGAGTAGTGCTGGCATTTTTCACAGAACTAGAATGAAAAAAAATTTACACTTTGTATGGAAACACAAAAGACCTCAAGCAGCAAAAGCAATACTGAGAAAGAACAGAGTCGGACTGGCTCCCTGACTTCAGGCCATACTACAAAGCTACAGTAACGAGAACAGTATGGTACTGGAAGAACAGAAACAGAAATATAGATAAATGGAACAGGAAAGTCCAGAGATGAACCCACCCCCCTAGGGCCACCTGATCTATCACAAAGGAGGCAAGAATATACAACTGAGAAAAGACAGTCTCTTCAGTGAGTAGTGCTGGGAAAACTGGACAGCTACATGTGACAAAAAAAAGAAAAAAGAAATTAGAACACTTTCTAATACCATACACAAAAATGAACTCAAAATGAATTAAAGACCTAAAGGTAAGGCTGGGTACTATAAATCTCTGAGAGGAAAATATATGCAAAACATTCTTGGACATAAATCTCAGTAAGATCATCTTTTGACCAACTGCCTAGCATAAAGAAAATAGAAACAAGTGAACAAGACTTAATTAAACTTGAAAGCTTTTGCACAGAAAAGGAAACCATAAACAAAATGCAAAGACAGGCCTCAGGCTGGGAGAAAATATAAAGCCTAGGACTTCGAAATGAAACAAGGACTTAATCTCCCAAATACACAAACAGCTCATGGAGCTCAACATAAATAAAAAATAAAAACCAAACAACCCAATCAAAAACCACAAACCCAAACAACCCAATCAAAAAATGCAAAGAGGCATTTCTTCAAAGAAGACATACAGATGACCAACAAATACAGGAAAAGATACTCAACATCACTAATTATTAGAGAAATGCAAATCACAACAACACTGAGGTATCACCTCATACTGGTCAGAATGGCCATCATCAAAAAACCTACAAACAGTAAATGCTGGAGAGGGCTGTAGAGAAAAGAGCACACCCTACACTGTTGGTAGGAAAGAAAATTGGAGAACAGTACAGAGTTTAAAAAACAAAAAAACAAAAAAACAAGAGCTACCATATGACCCAGCAATCCCACTCCTGGGCATAAATCTGGAGAAAATCATGATTTGAAAGGATGTGTGAACTCCAGTGTTTTCTGCAGCACTATTTACAACAGCCAAACATGGAAATACCCTAAATGTCCATCAGCTGAGGAATGGCTAAAGAAGATTTGGACATACATACAATGGAATATTACTCAGCCATAAAACAAATGAAATAATGTCATTTACAGAGACGTGGATGGACCTAGAGGCTGTCATACAGAGAGAAGTAAGTCAAAAAGAGAAAAACAAGAATCATATAATAATGCATATATATGGAATCTAGAAAAATGGCACAGATGGAACCTGTGTGCAAAGCAGAAAGAGATCCACAGATGCAGAGAACAAATGTATGGACTCGGGGAGTATAAAGCAGGGCGGACCAGGTAGGATGAACTGGGAGATTTGATTGATATAATAATTACTTTTTATATGCCTTTTCTCCTCCTCTAAATATGCCACTTCTGTCTATGGTGGAAAATGAAAGTTAAAGTCACTCAGTTGTGTCCAACTCTGTGCAACCCCATGGACTGGAGCCTGCCAGGCTCCTCTGTCCATGGAATTCTCTAGGCCAGAATACTGGAGTGGGTCGCCATCTCTTTCTGCAGGGGATCTTCTAAACCCAGAGATCAAACCCAGGTCTCACAGCATTTTGGGCAAATTCTTTACCATCTGAGCCACCAGGGAAGCCCTCTGTCTATGGTATCTACTATTAACGAAATTTTGTGCACATCCTTTTTGCTCCAAAATCACTGCAGATGGTGGCTGCAGCCATGAAGTTAAGACGCTTACTCCTTGGAGGAAAGGTTATGACCAATCTAGATAGCATATTCAAAAGCAGAGACATTACTTTGCCTACAAAGGTCCGTCTACTCAAGGCTATGGTTTTTCCAGTGGTCATGTATGGATGTGAGAGTTAAACTGTGAAGAAGGCTAAGCGCTGAAGAATTGATGCTTTTGAACTGTGGTGTTGGAGAATACTCTTCAGAGTCCCTTGGACTGCAAGGAGATCCAACCAATCCATTCTAAAGGAGATCAACCCTGGGATTTCTTTGGAAGGAATGATGCTAAAGCTGAAGCTCCAGTACTTTGGCCACCTCAAGCGAACAGTTGACTCATTGGAAAAGACTCTGATGCTGGGAGGGATTGAGGGCAGGAGGAGAAGGGGACGACTGAGGATAAGATGGCTGGATGGCATCACGGACATGATGAACGTGAGTCTGAGTGAACTCCAGGAGTTGGTGATGGACAGGGAGGCCTGGTGTACTGCGATTCATGGGGTCACAAAGAGTCAGACACACTGAGCGACTGAACTGAATTGAACTTTCAGGTGTACTGATAAGCAAATTAATATGCAAGTCATTTGGAGGGGGTCTATATACTAACTGTACATATTCTATGCATTAAACAGGGTATACATATAAATTGTAAATTTATCCAAACTAATTTGTCAAAATGATGCTAGTGCATTGGAGTTGCTAGGGCCAAGGATATCCAAAATTTACAGTTTGAGTCCAAACTAGATTTTCCCCTGCTTTATAGATGAGACCTCATCAATCTCATTCTCCAACATTTATGTGGGTGTGTTTCCTAAAACTCTACAGAGATGATTCATCTTTGGTAATATGATATTACAAACAAAGTACCTTTCTTCTGTTATCGTTCAGCTCAGCCATCTTCATATTTCTGGCTATTAGCTTTTCTAAAAGTCCTTTAACTTAATGAATTTCATAGTAATTTCCAGGACAATCTGGAAGATTCCCAGCCCTTGCAGTTATTGGGACTACGTGAGAGACTCAGGCCACTGGAATGTAAACACAAGTGAAGAATGTCAGCAGGGCTCCAGGATCACACAGGACTGTTGGAAGTTCTAAGTGTCTCTTTTCCCTGCTACGATGGCCTTGGAAGCCATGTGTTGGTATGACTAAGTCATAAGACGGTGAAACTTCCATCAGCCTGAGGACTGTGTGGAGGGTTGTCAGGTTAAGCCACTGGGTTGCTGCTGTTTCGTTGCTAAGTCATGTCCATCTCTTTTGTGACCCCACGGGCTGTAGCCTACCAGGGTCCTCTGTCCATGAGCTTTTCTAGGCAAGAATACTGGAATGGGTCGCCATTCCCTCCTCCAAGGGATCTTTCCAACCCAGGGCAGATTCTTTACCATCTGAGCCACAAGGGAAGCCCAAGGTCCTGATGGGCATCTTTATCTCCTCTGTCAATACACACATCACCACGTTAAGTACTTGGTCTTTTCAGATCAGCTGATTAGATATACAGATACACCTGTGCTATGCTATGCTTTTGAACTGTAGTGCTGGAGAAGACTCTTGAGACTCCCTTGGACTGCAAGCAGATCCAACCAGCCCATCCTAAAGGAAATCAGTCCTGAATATTCATTGGAAAGACTGATGCAGAAGCTGAATCTCCAATATTTTGGCCACCTGATGGGAAGAGCTGACTCATTTGAAAAGACCCTGATGCTAGGAAAGACTGAAGGTGGGAGGAGAACGGGATGACAGAGGATGAGATGGCTGGATGGCATCACCGACTCGATGGACATGAGTTTGAGTAAGCACTGGGAATTGGTGATGGGCAGGGAGGCCTAGCATGCTGCAGTCCATGGGGTCGCAAAGAGTCAGACATGACTGAGCTACTGAACTGAACTGAACTGAACTGATGCTATGTGGGCTGTGCTAAGTCACTTCAGTTGTATCTGACTCTTTGCAACCCTATGGACCATAGCCTTCCAGGCTCCTCTGTCCATGAGATTTCCCAGGCAAGAATACTGGAGTGGGTTGCTATGCCCTCCTCCAGGGGATCCTCCCAACCCAGGGATGGAACCCATGTCTCTTATATCTTCTGCATTGGCAGGTGGGTTCTTTACTACAATCATCAAATCATCATCCACATTTTGGTGCCCATCCTTTCATACCTCTCTTGAAACATAAAAATACACTCATGTATAATTTCACATATATGCATCCCATAACCCTACATGTTGTTTTCATTTTGAATGGCATGTTCTATTATTATTATTTCAGGAAGATGGGATTGTAGGCTGTACTTTCCAACTTTGTGAATTACTTGCACTTTTTAAATGAGCAGATAATTATTTATATAACTTCACAGTACAAGCATAATGAAGCTTTCCAATAAAGTTGTTCTCATATGGAAAACAAAGATTATAAAATCAGAATAAGGAGTAAGAACTCCCTGGTGGCTCAGACAGTAAAGAATCTGCCTGCAATGCAGGAGACCCGAGTTCGATCCCTGGGTTGGGAAGATACCCTGGAGAAAGGAATAGCAACCCACTCCAGTATTCTTACCTGGAGAATTCCATGGACAGAGGAATTTGGCAGACTACAGTCCATGGAGTCACAAAGAGTTGGCCTTGACTGCGCAAGTAACCCCTTAACTTTGACAGGAAGCAAGAGACTCTTGCAACACACTACAGATCACTCAGAGAGAGCACGCCACAGTTTAAGAAACTCTGCTATTTGGCTCATATTGGAACTATCTCATTTCCTTGGAGATTTTACTTTTTAGTTATAGTCTGACCAGCACAGAAAAAAGTGAATTTTAGAAGGTGATGCTAGTGTAGGAAACATGGGAGAACAGCCAGAATGATACAGGAGATAACATCCACGGGAGAGGGACTGCTCTCGTGGTCCAGCATCTAAGAAGCTGTGCTGTCACGCAGGGAAGATGAGTTCAATTCCTGGTCGGGGAACTAAGGTCCCCCATGCCAAGCAGCAACTGAGTCCACGTGCCACAACTAGAGAGTCCACAGGGCAACAAAGGATCTCGTGTGCTGTAACTAAGACCCGTTACGGTCAAATAAATACATATTTTAAAAAAGAAAAACATGTAGGAGAGAACAGAGGAGGAAACCAGTGGAACTGCATTGGAAAAAAAAAATAAGGATCAAAGGAAGACATAAGTGTGTTGTCCTCAAATATTTGAAAGGTTGCATTTGGAAAAGGGATTCCCTTCCTGTTTCTGTTTGAGTAGTTATAGAGGGTATGTAAGAACAAGGGATGAACTTTCCTAAAAGGGAAGAAAAGGCGGTAAACCACTTCTCAGGATTCTGCACAGGAGATTCCTCTGCTGGGTGAGGGATGGACAGGTGCAGATCTAAATTTCTCTCAATCCAGGATCCACAGCCTCAGGTTTCTTGGAAAAGAGGAGACATCTTCATTTCCCTGCATTTCTCACACAGGGACAGTTACATATTCAAGTAGCACGTGGCTCTTCCCGATGACCATGCAGAGGCTATAAAGCAAGGTTTTTCTAGGTAGTGAATCTGACTCAGTGGACATCATTTCACAGTTTTCAAGATTCTAATAGAAAAGTTCAGCGTGTAAAGATCTGCAAGAACAGTGATCATCAAAGTTTACAATCTAGGACTTTGTAGTTACATCTAAACACAAAGGCTACCCTGATGGCTCAGCAGTAAGGAATCTTTCTGCAGTGCAGGAGGCTCAGGTTCAGTCCCTGCAGGGGTCAGGAAGAGCTCCTAGTGAAGAAAGCGGCAGCCCACTCCAGTATTCTTGCCAGGAAAATTCCATGGACAGGGGAGCCCATGGGGGCTATAGCCCATCGGGTACAAAGAGCCAGACACGACTGAAGTGACTGAGCATGCACGCATGTACGCGCTAGACCAAAATCTCTCCACCAGAAAATGCTCAGTGTTCAGTACTTGGTTCAACCAGACCTTGCTTCCTAAGTGGCTCAGCAGGAAGGAACCCAACTGTCAACGCAGGAGACACGGGTTAGATCCCTGGGTCAGGAAGGTGTCCTGGAATAGCACGTGACAAATCACGCCAGTATTCTTGTCTGGAAAATCCCACGGGGGAGGAGCTAGGTGGGCTGCAGTCCATGGGGTTGCAAGAGTCGGATGTAACTGAGCCACTGAGCACGCACACACACACACACACACACACACACACACACAAACAACAGGACTCAGAAAGTCACATGTGGGCAGCCACTGAGCTACAGTCATGTCCAAAGAATGACTGAGCCTGAGATATGAAAATGAACATGAATATGTATTATATTAATAAATCATCATAAACCAGAACTTTCTTCAATTGTGCAGGAGAGAGGGTTTCAGCTTTGACATTCCTTCAACAGAGGTAAATGGAGAGTTCTATCTGAACAGGACAGGTCGGAAAGCCTGAAGCATCTGCCGTAACACATCTGGTGCCCAGTGGTGTGGACTCCCCAGGGGAAGGGATGTCAAGGCATCATTAGTCAAAGTGACTCCCCCACTGCCACCACCCCGAAACCAGTTGGGATAATCAGAAACAGTTCACAAATAAAATGAGCCATAAGATTCTCCATCTTCTCTGGGTACCCTCCCCCGCCCGGTGACATCACTCAACATGTGGCCACATGGTTTTTCCAGGACTTTCCCCCTCCCAAGGCTGGAATCTGGCGGCTGGCTAAAATTACTACTTAAAGCAAGGATTGACCCTTCCTTGACACTTTTGAAGAAGGATCCATGTGAAAAGCTACCCTCGCTCCTGGGACAGGCTGGAGGGAAAGCCTCTGCTTTCATTTGGTAAAAGATTAAAAAAAAAAAAGCAAATGAATAAAAAGATGCCATTTTTAATTGTTCTAGAAGTCTGGCATGGCTAATTAAGACAATTGCTATTTTATATGTAGAACAGGGGCAAACAAATCTCCAGGGATTAAAAACCATGTTCTTGTGGTTTGCTTTTAAAAGCTGCAAATTTGAATTCAATTAAAAAAAAAATCATGGCACAGGGACAAAACGAGAATGAACAAAGCTGGGGAAAATGTCCGTCCCCAGTCTTCAGAGCGAAGGGCCGCTATGAGTCTGCATGTTTCCAATTACACGTGTTCAGACAGAACCAACGTGCGGGGTGTTAAACAGAACCTGATCCAGAGAAAGAGTCCCAGAGTCACTTTTTCATTTGAAACAACCACACAGACACTTCAGTTCATTAAAGAGAAAAACATGTAAAAAAAATAAAAGAAAGAAAAGAAAAATATTATCATATAATTTCTCTCTTTCTCCTCTCAATACAAAGCCAGCCTAGGTGCATCAGTATAAGAACTAATATTTTGTATTTTCTTGGGTGTTTTTAAAACAATAGTAAGGAGCAAAGAGAAGAATGAGAAAGCTCAAGCGTTGCCCAGGCAAGCTAACAAATTGGGGGACGTCCTTCCATTAATCACAGACACAGGCAGACGATAACTGTACGCAGGAAAGTTTTGACAAGATGGAACTGTTAATGGGTGACTCAAAGGTGTTTATTTCTAGCTTCTTTTGAGCTGCAGGAAAAAAAAAATTTTTTGACTTTTTTTTTTCCCCCACAACAATGATCCAGTAGCTGGAGGTGAAGAGAGTCTGTATGAGGGAAACAGGTCTGTGGGCTTCCGTTCCGACTGATGAGAAAAGTTCTTGAAGTCACTTCTAAAGGTTATTTCACAGACCTGAAAGCAGCCTCCACACCTGTATTCTCCCTTCATCTGGAGCGATTCTAGTTCAGAAAAGGTGACTCTGCAGAGGAGTTTCATGGAAAAGGCTATGAGGATTAAGAGGAGCTTCAGGGACTGAAGTGAGGAAAACAGCTGAAAGCAAAGATTTCTGAAGTTAGTTCTGACGTTAGGGTGTGTTCAAGATGAGAACAGACCATTTGTCATCTCAGATTATTGTGACAAAAAAGAAGCTTCGATGACATCGTCTTCAACACACACTCTCAGCTACCCACTACCAACTCCTCGAACCTGCAATTCCAGGTGACACCAGCAGGAAAGAACCCACCTGCCAATGCAGGGGAGAAAAGAGACATGGGTTCGATCTCTACGTCGAGAAGATCCCCTGAAGGAGGGCACAGCAACCCACTCCAGGATTCTTGCCTGGAGAATCCCATGGACAGAGGAGCCTGGCAGGCTGTAGTTTCTAGGGTCGCAAAAAGCCAGCCACAACTAAAGCAACTTAGCACATGTATATTCAAGCCATGATCCCCGGACATTCTCACTGGTGCTTTTGGTTTAGGGATTCCCAGGTGGCACAATGGTAAAACATCTGCCTACCAATGCAGGAGATGCAAGAGACTCCTGTTCAATCTCTGTACAGAGGAGCCTGGCAGGCTGTAGTTTCTAGGGTCGCAAAAAGCCAGCCACAACTAAAGCAACTTAGCACATGTATATTCAAGCCATGATCCCCGGACATTCTCACTGGTGCTTTTGGTTTAGGGATTCCCAGGTGGCACAATGGTAAAACATCTGCCTACCAATGCAGGAGATGCAAGAGACTCCTGTTCAATCTCTGGGTCAGGAGAAAGAAATGGCAAACCACTCCAGCATTCTTGCCTGGAAAAGTCCATGGACAGAGGATCCTGCAGTTCATGGGGTCACGGACACGACTTAGTGACTAAACAAGGACAGACTCAAAGGAATGTAGAGATGGAAAAAGAGAATTGCGTCACCTGAGCCAACCACTTCCCAGGGCGGCAGCAGTCACCAGCTGGCCTCAGAGCCTTCTGGTAAAAACTAACTGCTTAGTGAGCTGCAGAGCCACCCCAGGGCGCTGTTTCTTTTCTGAATGTGTTTCCCGAATCTGAAAGTCAACAAAATGCTTTTGGGATGAAAATGTAATAGAGCACTTGAAGATTTCAGATTTCTAAATTATAGGATATATATAAAGAAATTTTTTTCAGACAAGGATTATTGGAACCCAGGAGTAATACCCAAGCAAGGTTACCAGAACACCTTTTTTCTAAAAGTGCTCTACTAATCTTTTTCTAAATTCCCAAACATGGAGATGTGACAAACGACCGAATGTGAACTCAGGCCACACGTGGTCCGGGCTATGGAACAGGACCTGCAAAGCACAAGGCCACGTTCTCACAACAGAATTCTCCATCGTGAGTCTGCTATGAGTACATTGGCCATGCCCTCACTAAATGCAAAGACGTCAACCCGCTTAAAAATGCGTCTCTTCTTACTTGAGCGAGCGTCTTTGTGTCAAATTCAAAGAAGCCTCATATAAATGATCAAAGACTTTTCAGTGGTTCCTCCAAATATGCAGACGGGCAAGGGCTGCCCCCCTTCAATAATTTTCAATGAATCCTCTGAAATGAAGGTTTTGAAGATGCTTGCCAATGGAACGTCCTGCCTCACAGCTATAATATTTTTTAAAAGGCATTCAGTTTAAATTAATATATTTGGCCAGACAACTATATTAAAATTCTTGTTATTTTTTCTGTTATAATGGTAGCCTGTGGTATGACTAGTCTTCTTCAAAAATCTGTAGAGTTATTGCTTCGCTCTTGCCCGGGGTACATCATGTGGTTTTCATCTGTGCGCGCTACATGGCAATACCTCATTAAAACAAACACTTCAGCCAAACGAAAGTCTTCATATCGCGCCACAGAGAGCGCACGTAAACTCACTCGGAAAGTTTCAGAGCCTCGTAACTCACGGCCAACCGCTCTTATACCAGCCGCTCCACTGATATTTCACTCTGCTGGATGATGTCACGGGATTCATGCTCTTAAAACCGCCTGCCTTAGGCAAGTATATATACTTTTTCTCATATAGTAAGCAAGGGGAGGTTAAGGAGTAAACAGAGCTATTTTCTTTCCTACACAAGAAACACCCCCTCTCCCCTGGCCACACACACAGACACACGGGAGTACACACAAGAACACATCCAAACATTTCACTTCTACCCACAGTGAAACAAGTTGTAGTACATTCTGTGCAAATAAAACCTTTGCAACTTGCGTCTCTCCTGCTGGACAGCTCCTTCACCCACGCATTTCCCAAGACAGACAGTACGAGAGGATCCATTCTGATCTCTATCCTCTGCGTTCAATCTTGGAATGACTTACCTACTAATCTGAAGCTTTGGTGTGCGTGCTAAGTTGCTTCAGTCGTGCCTGACTCTGTGCAACCCCATGAACTGCAGCCTGCCAGGCTCTTCTCTGTCCATGGGATTCTCCAGGCAAGAATACTGGAGTGGGTTGCCATGCCATCCCTTGGCGGATCTTCCCAACCCAGGGATCAAACCTATGTCCCTTGTGCCTGCATTGGTAACGGGGTCTTTACCACTAGCGCCACCTGGGAAGCCCGTAAGCTTTGGAGAGACCTGAAAATAAATCACTGTTGACAGAAGACCAAGTTGAGATTTTTCAAAAACAACTTCTACTGTTCTTACAGGTTGGGGAGAAGAGGCTATTTTGAATGTTTCATCAAAGTTGCCGCTGCCAAAACAACAACTCAAACAGTTCCCAGAAGTCACACATAGGAAGCCTACGACTTCAAAACATCATCTCCTTTGAAGAATAATTTCTTCAAAGGCTCTGACTGATGGAAGGCAAGCAGGTGGCACTCAATAGCTTCATTTATTAATCTTAAAAAAAGAGTTTTGCACCGCACACCCATAAGGATGGCTACTATGAAAACAAAAACAAAAGTGAAAAATAGCAAGCACTGGCAAGGATGTGGAGAAATTGGAACCCTCAGGGCACTGTACATGGGAGTGTAAAATGGTACAGGTGCCATGGAAAACAGTATGGCAGGTCCTCCAAAAATTAAAAATAGAATTATGCTATGATACAGCTATTCCACTTCAGGATGCGCACCCAAAGGAGCAAAAAGCAAGATCTTCAAGAAATATCTGTACCTGAATGTTCACTGCACCCTCATTCACAACAGCCCAAAGCTAGAAGGAATCCACATGTCCATCAACAGCTGCATAAACAGAGGCGGCTTACCCACATAATGGGATATTACTCAGCCTTAACAAGAAGCAAATTCTGACACCTACTGCAACACGGATGGATCCTGAAGACACTATGCTCAGTGAAATGAATCGGGCACAAAAAGGCAGATACTGTTAATACGAGCTAGTCTATTGGACTAGAATAATCAAATTCACAGAAGCAGAATGTTGGCAGTTGCCAGGGGCTCAAGAGAGTAGCAAACGGGGCTGTTAGTGGGCACAGAGTTTCAGTTTTATCAGATGAAAAGTTCTAAAGGTCAGCTGCACAAAAAAGACCCTGATGCTGGGAAAGACTAAAGGCGGGAGGAGAAGGGGACGACAGAGGATGAGATGGTTGGATGGCATCACTGAATTGATGGACGTGAGTCTGAGTAAACTCCAGGAGTTGGTGATGAACAGGGAGGCCCGGTGTGCTGTGGTCCATGGGGTCACAAAGAGTCAGACACGACTGAGCGACTGAACTGAACACCCAGATGAATATTCTTTTTATTGCTAAACTGTACAATTAAAAATGCTTAAGATGGTAAATCTTGTTATGCATATTTTACTAAAATTGAAAGTAAAAAAGATTCTTCAACACCTATTGTGGACAGAAACCATCTGATTTTTAACACTGATAACCAATCATGATTTTCAGGACACCTCTCCCCAGACACTCATTCCTTCCTGTGCATAGCTGGTATGAGATGACTCACAACACGTCCATCTATCAGCTATTCAACCTGAGAGACCCAAAGATGGATCAGGAGTGTGGTCTACATTTCAAGATACTACAGGGACATAAATACAAGTTAGAATGCGTTCAGTACTGAAAGCGGCTGTGTTTCTTAGATTTTTTTTTCAATCTGATAACAATTTCATATATTCTGCCATGCTGGCCCCATAAATTCACTACTGTTTACAAATTAATGTACTCGATTTTGACACAACTTCCCTTTTCATTGGAAGGATACAGATAAAATGCTAAAGGATTCCAGGGGTAGAAGGAACTTCCCGTTAAATCCACGTTTTCAACCATTGGGAAACACACGCACAGTTGTTTTGGGTTCTTTTAATCAATGGGCTTCCCTGGTGGCTCAGTGGTAAAGAATCTGCCTGCCAATCAGGAGACACAGGTTCCACCCCTAGGTCAGTAAGATCCCCTGGAGTGGGAACTGGCAACCCACTCCAATATTCTTTGTTAGAAAATCCCATGGATGGAGGAGGCTGGGAGGCTACCGTCTGTGGAGTCGAAAAGAGTCGGACAGGATGAGCCACTAAACAACATCAGCACTATCTTCTTGGTGCTTCTTACATCTCATCCTCTCAGCTGCCCTGCCCTGATCACACAAGCTGTCTCTAGACCCAGTTCTAGGTGATTATACCTGACCACTGGAGAAGGCAATGGCACCCCACTCCAGTACTCTTGCCTGGAGAATCCCATGGATGGAGGAGCCTGGTAGGCTGCAGTCCACGGGGTCGCTAAGGGTCAGACGGGACTGAACAACTTCACTTTCACTTTTCTCTTTCACCCATTGGAGAATAAAATGGCAACCCACTCCAGTGTTCTTGCCTCGAGAATCCCAGGGATGGGGGAGCCTGGTGGGCTGCCGTCTATGGGGTCGCACAGAGTCGGACACAACTGAAGCGAATCAGCAGCAGCAGCAGCAGCAGCAGGGGCATACTTGATCACAAGCTTACATGGACCAAGAGCCATCTGGAGAGCAGCCATCAGTTCCTCTGCCCCCTAGGAATGGTGCTTACGTGGCCCCTAGGAATGGCGCTTACGTGGCCCCCTAGGAATGGAGCTTACATGGCCCCCTAGGAATGGCGCTTACGTGGCCTCCTAGGAATGGGGCTTATGTGGCCTCCTAGGAATGGAGCTTACTAGCAGCAGCAGCAGCAGCAGCAGGGGCATACTTGATCACAAGCTTACATGGACCAAGAGCCATCTGGAGAGCAGCCATCAGTTCCTCTGCCCCCTAGGAATGGCGCTTACGTGGCCCCTAGGAATGGCGCTTACGTGGCCCCCTAGGAATGGAGCTTACATGGCCCCCTAGGAATGGCGCTTACGTGGCCTCCTAGGAATGGGACTTATGTGGCCTCCTAGGAATGGAGCTTACATGGTCCCCTAGGAATGGAGTTTACATGAGGACCTCCACCAGACCAGGGTTAAATATCTCATTGGTAAGTTAGCCTGGAAATTGAACTCTCCAGGTAGACACTGAGGTTGTCTCCCATCAAAACTAACCTATACACAGGGCTCTGGGAGCCACCAGGGCTGTAGTAACGCCTCTATCCTGGCACAAGCCAGAAAGCTGGCTGGGCAATGCCAAGGGTGAGCCACCAGGAGAGGCAGCCCACACCAAATCACTGTGGTTTCTAGGGCTGAAGTGGAAGCTGAAGCTCTAATACTTCAGCTACCTGAGGCAAAGAACTGACTCACTGGAAAAGACCCTGATGCTGGGAAAGACTGAAGGTAAAAGGAGAAGAGGGTGACGAATCTGAGCAAACTCTGGGAGATGGTGCAGGACAGGGAAGCCTGGCATGCTGTAGTCCATGAGGTGGCAAAGAGTTAGACATCACTTAGTGACTGAACAACAGAGCAGGCATTCACTCCCAGGTCTAAAATTCTCTTTCTTCTTTTTAATCTACCTTGAGAACTCCTTGCCATCCTTCCGTACCCGATCGAGCCTTTCCTCCTAAGTGAAGCCTCTCCTGAAATATCGCCCCCTTTTTGGTGTCCCCAACACTGTGCTTTTGTTCTGTGCTGTGCTCAATCACGTCCGACTCTTAGTGACCCCACGGACTGCAGCCTGCCAGGCTCCTCGATCCAAGGGATTCTCCAGGCAAGCGCTTTGTACGTCCTCTGTCAAAGCTTCCGTTTGTACATCTGTGGCCACTACTACATTTGCAGGCAACAGACCACATATTTGCATGTCCAGAGCCCACCACAAAGCCCGAGACTCTACGCGTGTGGATAAAAGGCTGCTTGAACACAGAAAGGAAGAGCATCAGCACTCATAGTTAACTCACTAGCTGAGAGCGTAGTGTGGATGGATGGACAGATGGATCCATAGATGGGTCAATTAGCCATGATCCATCTGTACTTAGAAATGCCAGTCTCAGCTGCCTGAAAGTATTTCAACCCCCAAATTTCTTTTTGCAAAGGAAGTCTTAGCTTAAGCACCCACCCCACCCCCCACCACCAAAAAAGGTTTTTCTTGATACATTTAACAGACACACTTTTTTTTTTTGGAGCCAATCAAATCTCAAGCATTAGCGCTACAGAAGGGAAACAGAATTAAATGTGTTCTTGAGTGTTCCTGGACCCAGTAAGTCCTCCTTCCTTCACAGCTCTTGGACCACAGAGACAGAAATACATCCAACACGAGGCAGGGGTCTAATGAGAACTGGGCTCCCGTCCGGCACTAACCACTTTACTACCCACCTGTACTACCCCCAACTGGCTGGGAGCAATTCCATATTTTTGGATCTGGTGTCTGGCCAGTGCTTGTCCTAGGGCTAAGCGGCTAAGTTGGTGAGGTATTCTGCTGGTTTCCATGGTTTCAACAGAGTGGGGCCATTTCAAGGTGTACTGAGGCCCTTTGCTTTCAGCCGTGGGGTCAAGCGTGAGTGGTACTGACCAGGAGTCAGGGACAGAAAGCAGCATGGATTCCTGGGTGTAACCTGCAAGTCCAGGGAACTCTCCATGTGGTTCTTGTTCAAGGTCCACTGTGGACTCTCCTCTGACCACCAGGACAGCTCCTCCACTGCTCTGAGATTCCCTCTCTAAGTCTGTAAAACGAGACTGGGTGTTTTTCACGGTGGCATAAATCCTTTCCCCCAGGAACAGAGACTTCCTGGAGTCTACCCAGAACGGCAGTTCAGTCTTCCTAGGAAGGAGTAAACGGGCTTCCTTAAGACATCAGAATCCCAGGTTTCTCACCTACATACAAGATGGAAAAAAGAATAATGCTTCTTTCACCTCACTCACAAAAACGTGAGGTCAGAAGCTGCCCTATCCATAAAGGCGCCTGAATGATAATGATGCTGAAGCTCTGGCGTGCAGAGTGATGGTCATCTTCACCTGCCGAGCATCTCTGGAGCCCAGCAAAAACAGCAACTTCTAAATCTGTGCCCCCTACAGCGGCCAGGAGGCATGGCTTTGCAGCACTTGAAGGTAGATAGTCCAGACTAAGACGCACTCTAAGTATAAAGTGAAATTGCTCAGGCATGTCCGACTCTTTGCAACCCCATGGACTGTAGCCCGCCAGGCTCCTCTGTCCATGGGATTCTCCAGGCAAGAGTACTCAACTGGGTTGCCATTTCCTCCTCCAGGGGATCTTCCCAACCCAGGGACTGAATCCAAGTCCCCGGCATCTCCTACATTCGCAGGCAAATTCTTTACTACTGAGCCACCTGGAAAGTCCCTGGAGGCAGGTATTGACACAGTATTGAAGGAAAGTATTTAAAGAAAATATGTAATTAAAATTCATTTCACCCATTTCTTTTTACTTCTCCTTTTATTATTTATTATTATTTTGGCTACTGGCAAATGGCAAATTACATGCAAGGCTCACATTCTTATTTCTGCTGGAGAGCACGGCTCTAGACTGATAAATACCTTCTCCGGTGGCTCAGATGGTAAAGCATCTGCCTCCAGTGTGGGAGACCCAGGTTCAATCCCTGGGTTGGGAAGATCCTCTGGAGAAGAAAATGGCAACCCAGCCCAGAATTCTTGCCTGGAAAGTCCTATGGATGGAGGAGCCTGGTGGGCTACAGTCCACGGGGTCACAAAGAGTCGGACACGACTGAGCGACTTCACTTTCACTTTTTCAGACTGATAAATATAACTTCTGAGTTATTTTTAAACATGAGAGCATAGAAGTCAGTGAATAAAACCAAAGGGTTAAAACTCAGAGACGTTTA
This sequence comes from Madoqua kirkii, assembly GCA_006408675.1. Classification (NCBI taxonomy): domain Eukaryota; kingdom Metazoa; phylum Chordata; class Mammalia; order Artiodactyla; family Bovidae; genus Madoqua; species Madoqua kirkii. Next base: position 64,983 of record SJYC01143037.1, read on the forward strand.
GCAATCATGACTATATTTTTTGAAGCAGTGATTTTAGAGCTGATTCCTGACCACTAGAGCACTAACCGCCTGACTGCCCCCCTCCCCAGCTTCCTTTTTGCTAGTGAGTCCCACTCATGTGCACTGACTCAGACAAGGACAATCCTAGGATCTGCCCTGTGTGCAGCAAGCATGCTCTGAATAAAACCAAAGGGTTAAAACTCAGAGACGTTTAGCAATCATGACTATATTTTTTGAAGCAGTGATTTTAGAGCTGATTCCTGACCACTAGAGCACTAACCGCCTGACTGCCCCCCTCCCCAGCTTCCTTTTTGCTAGTGAGTCCCACTCATGTGCACTGACTCAGACAAGGACAATCCTAGGATCTGCCCTGTGTGCAGCAAGCATGCTCGCCCAGGAATCAGGCACAGCTCTAACCCCAGTGGGCATCACAGGGAGCAGCCCTTGTCCAGTTCTTTGACTCCAGGTCTGATGTGCAAAACCAGTGCCTGATTCACCTGATTTTTTAGCATCGTTCAGAACTCTTTTGGTTTTCTTGGACTTCCCTGGTAATCCAAAGGTTAAGAATCCACTTGCCAGTGCGGGGGACACGGGTTCAATCCCTGGTCCAGGAAGATCCCACGTGCCGTGGGGCAACTTAAGCCCAGGCGTCACAACTCCTGAGCCCACACACCACAACCAGTGACACCCCTGTGCCCTCAAGTCCACGCTCCGCAAAAAGAAAAGCAGTGAGAAGCCCGCACGCCTCACCTAGAGAGTAGCCCCTGCTCACGGCAACTAAGGAGAAAGCCTGAGCACAGCCAAAAATAAAAAAAATAAATGCACTGTTTAACTTAGAAAAAAATTCTGTTTTCTCTTGCCATTTTTAAAATTGAAGTGAAATTGACATACCATGAAATTAACCATTTTAAACAACTCCGAGGCATCAAACACGTTCTCAACATGTGGCACCAGCAATTCCGTCCAGTTCCAAAGCACTTCCATCACCCCTGAAGGACACCTGCTCCCCATTTCCTCCCTCCAGCTCTACTGTTTTGAGCACAACTGATTTGTCCTTAGAACTGTACAAAAAAGATCTTCACGACCCAGATAATCATGATGATGTGATCACTCATCTAGAGCCAGACATCTTAGAATGTGAAGTCAAGTAAGCCTTAGAAAGCATCACTATGAACAAAGCTAGTGGAGGAGATGGAATTCCAGCTGAGCTGTTTCAAATCCTGAAATATGATGCTTGTGAAAGTGCTGCACTCGATATGCCAGCAAATTTGGAAAACGCAGCAGTGGCCACAGGACTGGGAAAGGTCAGTTTTCATTCCAATCCCAAAGAAAGACAATGCCAAAAAATGCTCAAACTACCGCACAATTACAGTCATCTCACATGCTAGTAAAGTAATGCTCAAAATTCTCCAAGCCAGGCTTCAGCAATATGTGAACCATGAACTTCCTGATGTTCAAGCTGGTTTTAGAAAAGGCAGAGGAATCAGAGATCAAATTGCCAACAATCCCTGGATCATGGAAAAAGCAAGAGAGTTCCAGAAAAAGATCTATTTCTGCTTTAGTGACTATGCCAAAGCCTTTGACTGTGTGGATCACAATAAACTGTGGAAAATTCTGAAAGAGATGGGAATATCAGACCACATAACCTGCCTCTTGAGAAATCTGTATGCAGGTCAAGAAGCAACAGTTAGAACTG
>SJYC01143038.1:0-19992 GCA_006408675.1 Madoqua kirkii
GTTCACGGGGTCGCAAAGAGTTGGACACGACTGAACGACTGGACTGAACTGAACTGAGTGACTAACGCTGAAGGAAGTGAGGGGACAAGCCACCCCATGGGGGCAGAACCCTGCAGACTGGAGGAGCAGCACCTGCAAAGGCCCTGGAGCAGGCGCATGCCTGGGATGCTCAAGAAACACCTGGGAAGCCTGTGTGGCTGGCGTGGAGGGAACCAAAGGTCAGGCCTTCGCAGACGAGGTCAGAGCGTGCTCGTGCACCTGTGTGAAGACAGGGCCTTTACTCCCAGGCAGACGCCAGGTCTGCGGCCACGGCGTGGCCTGGTCCGTGGAGTGCTTCAACAGGTCACTTTAGTTGCCCAGAGGACAGACCCAGGGGAGATCAGGCAGCAGAGGAGACTGACCGGGAAGGAGAGCCAAGTCACGGTCCAGGCACAGGACCACGGCGACCCAAACCCCAAGGTCGGCAACAGAGACGCGGGCCTGTCCTGGCTTCCCAGGGCTCCGACGGCAGGGTTCGTGGAGCAGGTGCTGGAAGTGAAGCCCACACTCCAAATGCGGTCTCACCGTGGCAGGAGAGAGAGGCGAGTTTACGTTTCCTTTCCCAGGGTATCCGATTCTCACAGACACTGAAACCCTACAGGCGAGCCAGCCAGTGATGAGAATGATTACACAAGGCACTCAGCCCACGTGGGGTCTGCCCTGACGAGGGCACGAGCATCTGTAAGCAAACTCCTCCCAGGAACCACAGTCTCCGCTCTTTGCACCCTTCCTCCGCCCTCCCTCTTTCTGAAACGCCCCTTGGTAAGTTTCCCCTCCTGGGTCTGGTCTCTGCTTTCCCAGATCCCTAATCAGCTTCTGGCTTCACTTAATCTCCTTGAGGTCAGCTCATGATTATCCTCCTGGTCCCTGGAAACCTCTCATCTCCTTACTAACCAAGGGGCCAGGTGCCCCTGCTTCCTTCTTCACCCGATTCCAGACACTAAGCATTGCTGGAGAAACCATGCAACTCTATTGGATGGGGCGACCACAAATTCTATAACTTTTTAAAGTTCATTTGGAATTTACTACTGCTCCTTAACAGGACTTCCCTGGTGGCTCAGACAGTAAAGCATCTGTCTACAATGCGGGAGACCTGGGTTTGCTCCCTGGGTCGGGAAGATCCCCTGGAGAAGGAAATGGCAATCCACTCCAGTACTATTGCCTTGCAAATCCCGTGGACAGAGGAGCCAGGTAGGCTATAGGCCATGGGGTCTCGAAGAATTGGACATGACTGAGCAACTTCACTTTCACTTTCACTGCTCCTTAACATTTTTTTTTTTTTTCATTTCTAATTCACCTCATACCCAACACAGCTACTGGAAGCCTTCCATTCGTCTGGTCTGCATTGTTCTCAGTTGCTCAGTCATGTCCATCTCTTTGCACCCTGCGGACTGTAGCCGGCCAGGCTCCTCTGTCTGTGGGATTCTCCAGGCAACAATACTGAAGCAGGCTGCCGTTCTCTTCTCCAGAGGATCTTCCCAACCCAGGGATCGAATCTGCATCTCCTGTGTCTCCTGCATTGCAGGAGGATATTTTACCCACTGAGCCAGCAGGGAAGCCCTCTATTTTTCTGTCTTTTAACCCAAACCTAGGGACTTCCTTGCTAGTTCAGCTGGTGAAGAATCCACCTGCAGTGCAGGAGACCCTGGTTTGATTCCTGGGTCGGGAAGATCTGCTGGAGAAGGGATAAGCTACCCGCCCCAGTATTCTTGGGCTTCCCTGGTGGTTCAGCTGGTAAAGAATCTTCCCACAATGCAGGAGACCTGGGTTTCATTCCTGATTTGGGAAGAAAAGGGAAAGGCTACCCTGGAAAGGCTATCCCTGGAAAAGGGAAAGGCTACCCACTCCAGCATCCTGGCCTGGAAAATTCCATGGATTGAATAGTGCATGGCGTCACAAATAGACACGACTGAGCGACTTTCACTTCGATAAGCCTACCCTGCCCTCAGTTCATTCAGAGTGATCTTGCTTCTTTACTTTGTTGAGAAGAACGAAGCTGCATAAAGTAAGTGCTTAGAGTAAGAGCCCCTCACTCTCAAGGCTTCTCAGGAGCTTCACCCATCTTCCCCCTCTTTTTTCCTGACTCAGAGAAAAAAATAATCTCCCTTGTGCCTTTCCCAATTCAAGCCCTCCTTCTGAGCCCTTGAAATAGACCTGCCAAGATTTGCTAGCTTATAGTCTTATCGACTGTCTATTCCTTTTTGTATCTTCCATTCTTCTTTCTGTGATGGGTATTTTCTCTGTGCAAGAGAAATTTCTTCTATCCTAAAACAAATAATCCAAAACATCTCTTGATTCCACTTGAGCCAACATTCAATATCTCACTTTCCCTTGTTTCAACAAAAGCTAATTAAGCCAGGAAGGCGCTATGTTTCTCAGACACAAAGACAAACACGATGGGATTCTGGCCTTCGCTCCCGTATTTCTCAAAAGAAAGAGGAGTCAGCACTCCTTGCTGCTCTGCCTGCTTTCTCTGTAATTACTTGTAAGATGGCTGTGAGTGAACTCCATCAAGAGAGCTTCCATGGGGTAACCAAACCCATTCCCAAGGGTGGGACTCTCCCTCCTCATTGATGTTCCAAATCCTCCCGCTCCGAGCTGTCTCATTAGCTCCAATCCACTTCTTGTGCAAGAGCTCCATGCAACCCTTGCAAGCCAAAGGTCAGAAACCAAATTCTCCAAAGTTCTCCTTCCTCCTCTCTTCCTTCCAACTCCAGTTTTCTTTCCTCATGAACCTTCCCATTCCTAGAAATGGCCTCCCTGTCTCCTGGGCCTCCAGGTCCAGCCTCCAGTCATCTTTAACCCCTCGCTTCGTTTCCCTGGTGGTTCAGACAGTAAAGAATCTGCCTGAAATGAAGGAGACCTGGGAAGATTCCCCTGGAGAAGGAAACGGTAACCCACCCTAGTATTCTTGCCTGGAGAATCTCATGGACAGAGGAGCTGGGTGGGCTACAGTCCATGGCATTGCAAGAGAGTTGGGCACGACTCGGCAACTTAAATAACAACAACAAGCTGTGCAGGGAACACCTCATCGCCAGCACCCAACTCCATCCTCCATGCCCACATCGTGTCCCTTTATCACCAAAGCCTTTTTCTACCCCAGCTGTGAGTGGCAACCCTCCTGCTTAAAATCCCATAGAAGTTTTAACTTTTTCCTGTTACCCCATCCACACATATTAGAACTAGCTTCCCTGGCAGCTCAGTCGGTAAAGAATCTGCCTGCAGTTCTGGAGACCCAGGTTTGATCTCTGGGTCAGAAAGATCCCCTGGAGAAGGAGATGGCAACCCACTCCAGTATTCTTGTCTGGAGAATCCCACGGACAGAGGAGCCTGGCAGGCCACCGTCCACGGGTCGCAAGAGTCGGACATGACTTAGCGACTAAAGAGAGAGAGATGCTATGTTTAGCTTTCCTTTACTCTCGCAGAAGCGCTCTAATTACAGGCGCCCTGCTCTGGTTCCTTTTCCCAGCCACCACACATCCACGGGCACAGGGGCTGTCCAAGGCTTCCTCCAGTCCTGGTTTCACATGTCCTTCCTTTCTCAGGTGGGCCCGTGTGATACCATCTCAGTCACTGCTTACTATGCAGCCCATCTTTGCCACCATCACAATAGTGTGATACCAGCTCATTTTAAGGCGTTGGGCACACGTGCCCCCATGAGAACACACGTTTCCTTCTTTGTGTTAAACAGTGGTCAAGCTCTACTCCAGGGCCAAGGCCTTTTTCTTCCTAATCTATGTGTCTTCATCAAAAGAAACTCAATGACCAGGCAGCTAGAGGTGGGCAGCACTAAGACACAGCCTGGTCCAGCCCCCAGCCCCCAGCCCCCAGAGAGACACTGGGAAGATGCTCATCCCTGACCTCGACTTCCAGAAACCACTGCATGTCTTCTGGGGAAACTTCAGAGTGGACAGCGCAGAATGCCAAGGTCAAGTTACCAGCTGACCTTGGTTACATCTCCTTGTCAAGCTCCTTCCCTCAGCTGGACATTTCTTCAGAATAAGAGAGGTGTTTAGGTCAGGGACTTCTCCAGCAGTCCAGCGTTTAAGATTCCATGCTTTCACTGCAAGGGGGCACAGGTTTGATCCCTGGTCAGGGGGTAGGAGGAGGAGGTGCTCAGTTGTGTCCGACTCTTTGTGACCCCATGGACTGTAACCACCAGGCTCCTCTGTCCATGAGATTTCCCAGGCAAGAACACTGCAGTGGGTCACCATTCCCTTCTCCAGGGGATCTTCCCAACCTGGGGATGAAATTAGGTCTCCTGATTCGCAGACAGACTCTTCACCATTTCAGCCACCAGGGAAGCCCCTTTGGCCAGGGAACTAAGGTACGATTCACCATGCAGTGCAGCCATAAAGAATTTAAAAAAAAAAAAAAAAAAAGGTCCAGACCAATCCAAACACGTCTAAGTGAAGCAAAATGAATTGATGATCATTTATTTCTTGTTTGCATGGCCACATGAAGTGGTTCTCAACCCAGCTGACAAGCATTAGGAATAGTACTCGTCTCCTAAGCCCCGAAGGTGACTGTACCTGTCTGCATGGGGTCTGCCTGTCTGGAGAACTGTTTTTCGTAATTTCCATTGAGTTGGGATCATGAGAGCTAGGATGTGAGAAGAAAGAACCCAACAGAGACCCAGGGCATTTCCCTTCTGCTTGATTGAGTCTGCGCTGGATAACCTGAGAGCCAGCTCACTCAGCTAAGTGAAGAGAGGTGGATTTTCTGCCATCCTCTTGACCCTACATGTCCTGACTTGGAATTAATGTCCAGCTTCTGTTATAAGTGACCATGGGTTTATTCTTGCTAAAATATTTGGAATTGAGTCAGTAAATGAAGAGGGCATATTCTGCACCCACAGCAGGACCAGCCTTGCTGACCATGGGTACATGTTTGCAAGTGACGTTTACAGACCCCACTATCAACGCATTAAAATGAAGAGGTTATCAAACTTTAAAAATAATAAAGAGGGCCTCTGGAAGTTCTCCTAAGAGCACACAAGAAAGAAGGCAAGGCGAGCAGTGAGCACTTAACTCTGAAAAGGCAGCAGCCAGGCCCTCGACGACACCTGCCCTAGTACCAAAACGCCCCTCACATGATGCTGGCTCGGGAACGCTTTTTGTTCTGCTTTGTCTGTTTATTTACTCTGTGGAAACTGACTTGCCTTCCACAGGTAAAACCTGGTGTCTCAGACAGTAAGGAATCTGCTTGCAATGCAGGAGACCCGGCTTTGATTTCTGGGTCAGAAAGATCCTCTGGGGAAGGGAATGGCAACCCACTCCAGTATTATTGACTGGAGCATTCCATGGACAGAGGAGCCTGGCAGGCTACAGTCCAGGGGGTCAAGAGTCAGACACGATGAGCAACAAAGTACACGGCACATCTCCACCTACATCTACAAAAGTAAGATAACACAGCACCTTCGGCCCATTTGGGTATACTCTTTGCCCCTGAAATATTAATATTTCTATGAATCTAACAGGCCAAGAACAGCCCAACACCAGAACCTTAGCTGCCCCAGCCAGCATCTCCTGTAAGACTGCACCATCATTATTTAATTTGAGGCAGTATTTAAATTTTAAGGTATAATCACATGCAATAAAAAGTACAAAATGCATAAGACGTAACATAATCCTTTCCTCCCTGTGTAATTTAACACATAGATGCTAAGCAGGAAAGTAGCCAAGATACCGAAAATTACACAATCATCGCTGTTTTGCATCAGAAAGACTTTGTGAGATGTATGATGACACAGACACAGAGACACAAATCGCACCTCTTAGCAACTCAGCGAAAGCGAAAACTAGCAACAGATGCCCCTCCTGTCTCCCTCTGCAACCTCTGATTATGTGAGTCAGGATCAGAGCCCACCCCAAGAACCAGGCTTTGGACTCAAGCAACAAAGAGACCTGAGACTGCTTATTTTGAAAATGAGGAAGACTCCGATGGTGGCCCAGCAGTCAAGATTTCACCTTCCAACGTGGGGTGGTATGGGTTCGATCCCTCATTGGGAAGTGAAGATCTCACATGCCTCAAAGCCAAAAAAAATAAAGATAGAAACAAGATTCTAACAAATTCAGTAAAGACTAAAACTGGTGGCGGTGGTGGTTTAGTCGCTCAGTCATGTCTGACTCTTGCAACCCCACGGACTATAGCACACCAGGCTCCTCTGCCCACGGGACTCTCCAGGCAAGAAGACTGGAGCGGGTTGCATTTCCTTCTCCAGGGGATCTTCCCAACCCCGGAATCGAAATCAGGTCTCCTGCAAGACTAAAAATGGTCCACACCAACAATATCTTAAAAAATAAAAATTGTGGCACCATCATTCTGAAGATCGGCCCTGGGATTTCTTTGGAAGGAATGATGCTAAAGCTGAAACTCCAGTACATTGGCCACCTCATGCGAAGAGTTGACTCATTGGAAAAGACTCTGACGCTGGGAGGGATTGGGGGCAGGAGGAGAAGGGGACGACAGAGGATGAGATGGCTGGATGGCATCAGGGACTTGATGGACCTGAGTCTGAGTGAACTCCGGGAGTTGGTGATGGACAGGGAGGCCTGGTGTGCTGCTATTCATGGGGTCACAAAGAGTCGGACATGACTGAGCAAATGAACTGAACTGAAGTTGATAGTTATTCATTATCCATTTAATTTTTAAAATTATGTTAAAAAATAAGGCCTCTTAAACCAATACACGCAACCATTTTGAGATCCTAAATATGCTTCCCCTGAACAGGGACCATCCTCTGGTGGCTCAGACAGAAAAGAATGCACCTACAATGTAGAAGATCCAGGTTCAATCCCTGGGTGGGGAAGATCCCCCAGAGAAGGGAATGGCTACTCACTCCAGTGTTCTTGCCTAGAGAATCCCATGAACAGCAGAGCTTGGCCAGCTAAGGTCCAAAGTGTTGCAAAGAGTCAGACATGACTGAACATGCACCATGAACAGGGACCATTTTCGAATAATTTTTTAAAAGGGAGACTAAGTGATAATTTTTAGGAAATAGACGGGGAAAAAGTGGAAACAGTGGCAGACTTTATTTTTGGGGGGCTCCAAAACCACTGCAGATGGTGACTGAAGCAATGAAATTAAGAGATGCTTACTCCTTGGAAGAAAAGTTATGACCAACCTAGACAGCATATTGAAAAGCAGAGACACTACTTTGCCAACAAAGGTCTGTCAAGGCTATGGTTTTTCCAGTGGTCAAGTATGGATGTCAGAGTTGGACTGTGAAGAAGGCTGAGTGCTGAAGAATTGATGCTTTTGCACTGTGGTGTTGGAGAAGACTCTTGAGAGTCCCTTGGACTACAAGGAGATCCAACCAGTCCATCCTAAAGGAACTCAGTCCTGGGTGTTCACTGGTGAGACTGATGTTGAAGCTGAAACTCTAGTACTTTGGCCACCTCATGTGAAGAGTTGACTCATTGAAAAAGACTCTGATGCTGGGAGGGATTGGGGGCAGGAGGAAAAGGGGACAACAGAGGATGAGATGGCTGGATGGCATCACTGACTCAATGGACATGGGTTTGGGTAAACTTCGGGAGTTGCTGTTAGACAGGGAGGCCTAGAGTGCTTCCATTCATGGGGTCACAGAGTCGGACACAACTGAGTGACTGAAATGAACTGAAGTGATAATTTTTTAAAACTCTACGTACTCTGACTTTTGGTTAGTATTTTTTGTTATTGTTTACAACAGTTGTGTGTAAACTCCTGGAAGCACATTAGAATCACCTGGAGGCATTTTTTCAACCGATAGACAAGCCAATCTCTTATCAATTAAATCAATTTCTAAGGGTGAGGAGCAGACACAGGCATTTTTAACGCTCCCTGGATGATTTGTGGGATTCCCAGGTTGTCAACCAATGTGTTAAAAGCACATGCTAGCTGCTTACAGGATTAGTAAAGTGATGTCGCTCAGTCGTGTCCCACTCTTTGCTAGTCGTGGTAGGTTACATAGACTGTAACCTCCCACGCTCCACCGTCCATGGGGTTTTCCAGGCAAGAGTACTCCAGTGGGTTGTCATTTCCTTCTCCAGAGGATCTTCCCAAACCAGGGATCGAGCCCAGGTCTTCCGCATCGTAGGCAGATGCTTTACCATCTAAGCCATCAGGGAAGTCTAGAGGATTAGAGAAGCTCTCAATTAAGATGACGCTCTGCTGCACAGCCTGACACCACCCAGCTGTGCAGACAACACAGGGACGTACCCAAGCAGCTAGTTTAGCCACAAAAATCTGCAACTGGAAGCGTCTGTCTAGGAAAGCTCAGGCTCCCCTAGCCTAGGTGTTCAGTATGCTTTTCTGTGATCTGACGAGAAGGTGTCTGTTTTGGGGCTTCCCCGGTGACTCAGTGGTAAGAACTCCATCTGCCAGTGCAAGAGACACGGGTTCCATCCCTGGTCTGGGAAGGTCTCACATGCTGCAGAGCAGCCAAGCCCGCGGGCCACAACTACCGAGCCTGTGCTCCAGACCCGGGGAGCCACAGGCACTGAGCTCACAGGCCGCGCTCCACAACAAAGGAAGCCACAGCGATGAGAAGCCGGAGCACCCCACCGAGCGGGCAGCCTCACTCACGCAGCCGGAGCCAAGGGCACGCGGCAGCAAAGACTCGGCCCAGCCAAACATAAATAAATAAAATGTAAAAAAGACTCTTTCTCTCTCTCTCTCTGTCTCTCTGTCTCTCTCTCTCTCATACACACACACACACACACACACACACACACACAGTAAAGCACAGTGGAATGTCTGCTGGGAATCGTTTCACACTCACGACCTCTTTAGTTGCATAACTGGACCATGTCACGGGAGATGACATTGGCAAAGCAAAGGCTAATTTGTATGCATGTATTTATTTGCGTGGAAAAGAGAAAGAATTGAGACACAACGCCAGCAATATCCTTTGCTCATACAGGGTGTCTCAGGCCTGGATTTCTTAGAGGGCGTATCCGGATGTTAAGCCCAACAGCCATTTCTTCGTTTGAGAGATGCAAACCCAGGGCTGTGAGAGTGATGGGGAGGGAGGCCTGGGGAGGGAGGCCTGGGGAGCAAGCCCAAGCGCGGCTGCTCCAGGACAAGCCACAGGTGGAGAGGCAGCCCGCTACAGAGACCCACAGATGCCTCCAGAAGGCTGCAGAAGCCGCGCCTCACCGCGGCCCACGGAGGCAGGGAGAAGAGGGACCTCAGCTGCCCGTGCTATTCCTGAGTCCTCCGGGTCACTGATCAGAATTCACCCTGCACCCTGGGTGATGTCGTCTGGCCCCAGAGGTGAGCACTCCCAGAGTCAGATGCTAAGGCTGGTGCGGGGAGCTTCATCCAAGGGCAGACATAAGCAAGAGAACCCGCAAGCCCTCCTGCTGGGTTGGCGGCAGGAAGGCTGGGGCGTGTGGGGCAGGTGATGGGCTGGCCCAGGCAGGGGACGCGGGAGGAGCAGGTCGGGGACTTGGCAGCAGAGGCGGGCGAGGAGCTGAGGGTCTGGGAGAGAGGGGACAAGGAGGCCACGGAGGTCCTCACACTCAAACTCTGCTCCACTGCTTGCGCTGAGCGGCAATTCCCGGAACTGAGAAAAAGACCGCAACTAACGCTGGCCACGGATGGCCAATGGAAGCGGGGCTCAAACTCGCGCAAGCTCCGTGGCGCAAGAGATCGGAGGCAGACGGATCAGCAAGGGCAGCCAGCCAGCAGCAAGAGGAAGCTAGCAGTTTGATGAAGCAGGCCAGACAATCTCGAGACATACCTCTGTAAACATAATTCAGGATGAAGGGCACATTTTCACACGTAAGGAGTTGTTCAATACAGAGCATTTATGTTTTTAAAAAGCTATCTTACATATTTAAAAAATCTAAATTGATGAGAGATATAAACATTAAAAACTAAGCCATAAAGAAAGAAAATTTTCAAAGATATATGTCTGTATAATTTGGCACGCTACAGTCTCTGTCACGGTGAACTAAGTCCATAAAGGAAAATACTGATAGACTAAGCTACATTTAAAATAATTAAGATGCTCTATACATTAAGAGAAGAATCTAAGCAAAATTAAAAAGCAAATAGTTTGCTCACTCTCAATGACAAAAAGTATATATATTCTTTATTAAAAGAAAAAAAAGAAAGAAAAGAAAGAAAAATTTCAACCATCTGGAGAAAACATTTGAACTACCTTTGAACAGAATTTTAACATCCTTAATATAAAATAAAAAAACCTTCCCACTTCCCTCTGTTTCTTTAATAAATGTTCATTGGCTGGCTATAGCATAGTAAGTACTGTGTCTCACACTGGCAAGACATTTTTGAGACACTACATAAAACATATTCAAGACTACATGGAAAAATGGGCAAAGAATATGAAAAAAGTATGAATAGCTAATAAACTTTTTAGAAAAATTAATATTCAATGAAGTGCAAATAAAACGACATATCAACTTTTTGCCATTTACTCTGTCCAGTCAGAAACATATGACAATAAATACTGGCAAGCACTGGGGAAAAAAAGTACCCATATACTGATGCATGCTTAAGTTGGTACAAGTCTTCAAATGGAAACTTGGAAATTCACGTAAAATATTAGAATTTTGCCTATTTTTTGACTTAGCAATTCCACTTCTATGATTATAACTTTAAAAAGTTGCCATAGGTCAAAGCAAAGATTATTCAAAACAGTATATGTTACAGTCAGTATTTGAAGTCATCTAAAAATGCTGGGTAAGATTGAGGGCAGGAGGAGAAGGGGATGACAGAGGATGAGATGGTTGGATGGCATCACTGACTCAATGGACATGAGTTCGACATGGGAGGTGGTGTTGGACAGGGAGGCCTGGCGTGCTGCAGCTCATGGGGTTGCAAAGAGTCAAACACGACTGATTGACTGGACTGAACTGAACTGAAAAATGCATCAATAAATATTTAGTTCAAAATTTATGGAATACATATAGGATGCAATTCCATGAGGTCATTAAACAGTGTTAAGGAGATGGGAAAACATCAATGTAATATTTATCGATGATACAAGAGCAGTTCCAAAAATGTTTATTAAATGCCCCTTTTTGGCAAAAATAGTTACATGTCATTTTGTTCATGAAAGCATAGACTGGAATGATGTCCATCAAAACGTCGATTGTGGTTAGCTGAGTCAGTGAGGTTTTACTTAATGATTTTAATTTTTGTTCAGCTGTTCACAATGACATATGGAGCTTTGTCATTAGAGAAAAGAACAAAAAGACTTTTATCCTGCAGTCACAGAAGCAGACAGAGGGAGAAAAGTCACAGACAGGGAGAGGAATGTGAAATGACGGACCTGCAGCTCCTCTGTGACTCAGTCAGGTTTCCACAGCACTCTGTGGGCACAGGAGAACTGGCTAAATACGTCTTTGATAATGTCCTTTTTCCTCCTAGGTAGCCATGGAGACTACATTTCCCAGCACCCCTTGTCGTCAGTGTGGTCATGTGACTGAATTCTGGCCAATGGGAAGTGGGTGGAAGCCAGGATGGTCTATGAAACACTTGTGTCCTCCAATTACCCATTCTCTTCCCCACCCAGTGGCTGAGAATGGAAAGGCTTCTGAGGACACAGAGAACAGCAAAGTCTAGGCAGAGGCTGGGCGGGAAGGAGACTGGATTCCTGAGTCACTGCTGCTGCTACTGCTAAGTTGCTTCAGTCGTGTCTGACTCTGTGTGACCCCAGAGACGGGAGCCCTCCAGGCTCTCCCATCCCTGGGATTCTCCAGGCAAGAACACTGGAGTGGGCTGCCATTTCCTTCTCCAATGCATGAAAGTGAAAAGTGAAAGTGAAGTCGCTCAGTCATGTCTGACTCTTAGGGATCCCAACGGACCCTCCGTCCATGGGATTTTCCAGGCAAGAGTACTAGAGTGGGGTGCCATTGCCTTCTCCATCCTGAGTCACTGCTTACAAGAAAGACACCAGGAGAACCACCACACCAGGAAGCCCTGCCTTGAACTGAGAGAGAAATAAGCTTCCTTTGTTGGACCCCTGAAATTCGGTGGCTCATCAGAGCTATTAGTGGGCTTCCCACATGGTAAAGAATCCGCCATCTGCCACTGCAGGAGACAGGGTTTGGATCCCTGCATCGGGAAGATCCCCTGGAGAAGGGAATGGAAACCCACTCCAGTATTCTTGCCCAGGAAATCCCCATGGACAGAGGAGTCAGGCCAGCTACAATCCACGGGGTTGAGAGCTGGACGTGACTTGGTGACTAAACAACAAAGAGATTTTAGTCTTCCCTGATGAACTGTGAAGTAGCCCCTCACTCCTACCCAGCATCCCAGCAGAGCAGCCCACTGAGAGAAACTTGGAATTATGAGACCTTAATGTATCTGCCCCAGGACCCCATCCCATACTTCATGAGACTCTGCACTTAAGATACTCACAAGCACATGTATTCAGCCACTTAAAGCTGCAGGTACTCATAAAAAGAAAGTTCTGTTGCTGCGAGCTGGTACCCATGATACCATGGATGACATTCCTTAGAGTGCCAAGAAAAGTGTTAACTCTCTCCGCTAACTACAAAAAGAATGAGAAATTTGGGACTTTATTTTTAGTTGCTAACATATGCATTTCTGAAAACTTTATTTAAAACCAAAAGAAATATTTCCATATTGAATTTCAATAGTGCAATATGCTGTTTGAGAATAAAATTAAAAGATCCGGTACATAAAGAGCTGCAAAGTTATATAACCCTCACTGCTTTCCACTGTGATGTGTGCCTCCAGGATGCAAGTTATAAGTGGATCAAGCAAGACTTTGTGCCATGTGCTAGTAAGAGACATCTCCCAGATTTCTAGGGCTGTGCTGGGGGTTTTAAGGATCTATGAACATCAAAGAGGAAAAATTTATTATCTTAAGAAGAAGCTAATATATTTAAAAACTAGATGGGTTAAATCTTGAACACCTTAGAAGTCTTAGGGCTTCAACTAACCAGACCAACAGAGTGAAGAGAGCTTTTCACGTCTCTTCAAGGTGCAGATTAAAGCCTAACTCCCCAGGGAAAGCAGCACGTTTGTGGACAATTTCCCTTGTTTCCTCAGAGGATTCTCAGAATGTTCTCAATTATGTCTTTAGAGCGACTGCTCCGTAAGGACGCACACCTCCACACCATCTGCGTATTTACCTTTTTCTCTGCGCGTAAAGATACAGAAATAACTGAAATTGGGGAGACGAACGGGTTTTCCTTATATGTCAGCAACTGAATGAAATTTTTAAAAATCCTCTCTGACTTGGAAGTATTTTATTGTTTAACATATGCTGTTGGCAACTGGCATTTTATATTTAATTTTACCACTTTTGCTCTTAACTGGAACAGGACCTTAACTTCCTGGCAGAACTTAAGACCTTTGGGCTCAAGCTTTCAGCAGGGGTCCTCATTCTAAAGGCAGGGACCAGACAATTGAGTCAGAACATGTTTAAGAGTTGGCCTAAAGCTGGTCTGGCGAACTCTGCCCAACATTGATGTCAAGGGCAGAGGAGAAGGAAGGAGACGAAAGGGAAAATGGGCAAGTTAGATGTGACAAGAGGGGGCTAACCACACCACTCTCCCACTCTGAAGTGTCTCACCCTGAAAACAGGGCAGGATGGTTGGAGGGTAACAAATGGGAAACTGAACAGGAGATTGAAGACTTCGCTGGTGGTTCAGTGGTTAATCCACCTGCCAATGCAGGGGTCATGGGTTTGATCCCTGACCTGGGAAGATCCCACGTGCCTTGGAGCAACTAAGCCCGTGTCTCACAACTACTGAGCCTCTGCTCCAGAGCCCAGGAGCCACAGCTCCTGAGTCCGTGTGCTGCAACTACGGAAGCCTGAGCACCCTGGAGCCCGTGCTCCACCAAGAGATGCGTCGACCATGAGAAGCCCCCACATCGCGCCTAGAGAGCAGCCCCCGCACGCCGCAACTAGAGAACGCCAGCGCGCCGCAACAAAGACCCAGTGCAATCAAACGTAAGTGAATAAACAGCTTTTAAAAGAAAACAGTTAACTGGGTTTCTGAGCACATCAAAATAAAACTGTACGTTAACAATCATAAGTGACCATAAAAAGACTCTCGACGGATCTGAGATACTGTTTGCGAGATGAAGGAGACATTCAGCCTTAAGCGGGTGTGAAGAAGCCGTGAGGAAAGTAAGGTTGTATGTGCGCTTCACTGAGTCCAGCTCATTCAGTAAAATGGTGACATACCTGTATGCTGGCAGTCCGTGAAACGAGGACAACTTCGTAACACTCATGTTGGTACCGGTTTGAAACTTCTGTCTTCCAGAAAGAGTAAATCATAACCCTATCAGGTCCCATGAGGCATTCTATTTTTCTAAATGCGTCAAAAACTTCTCGTCCAAAGGAAAAGATTACAGTGAGTGTGCTTCAAACAAGACATCATTTTCCATCCCTCTCCGAATCCTCAAACGGCAAATAGTGATGGCATGGAAATCCAAGTGGTGTTTAATGTCGCCCCCGCATTCCACAGCCTGAATAGCTCTTCTTGGGAGCTTTCTTTCCATCCTGCATCAGTGAAGAAAGTGGCTCTAAGTCACTCAAAAGGAAGATGTGAAGAAACCTGCCGGGTATACTTACCACACACAGAGGTGACAAAAACTGCACTGCCAGATGAAGGGGAAAATAAACGCTCCAAGGAACAAACTGAAAACATGAAGACACATTTAAAAAGAAATGAAGTCAGGACGGCAGTATTTGTAAACGCCTGAACCACCAATACAGCAGAGGTGTGAAATGGACGAGGGCGCTCGTCACCACGGAAGGGAGCGTGTAAAACCACGCCACAGGAAGCCACTGACCAGATAATCCTAACGAAAAGGCAATATCCCAGAGTCGAAAAGACAAGCGAGATCAAGAAGCAGCCTCCGGGGACACGGGACAGATTGAGGAAGTGTCGCGTGGAGGAAGGCTGTCTATGGAGCCCCGCAGAGGAGAGGAAGCTTTGCCCAGCGCTGAAGCCACAGACCCCGCTTGAGGAAGCCTAGAAGGAGCCTGGAGTGGACGTGTCCTGAGTCGAGCAGGAAACCATGAGAGTAGCCCCTCAGTGTTTTCCGGTCCAAAAATTCCCAAATCTGGCAGAAGCATGGCTGAAGCTCCATGGAGCTGCCTCTTGGAGACCCGCACGTGCGAGGAGCTTTCTTTTCTAACTGAAGAATAGCTGAGTCACAATATCGTGTTAATTCCATTATACAGCACAATGACTTAACTATATATATATTATAAATATATATATAGATATTGTGTGTGTGTGTGTGTGTGTGTGTGTGTGTGTGTGTATGTAACAAACATATAGATATATTCTCCTTCGGATTTTTTTCCCTTATAGGTTATTACAAATCGTTGAGTAAAATCCCCTGGGCTTTACAGTAGGGCTTTGCTGCTTATCTACTTTATATATGTGTGTATATGCTCAGTCGCTCAGCCGTGTCCCACTCTTTGCAATCCCATGGACTGCAGCCCACCAGGCTCTTCTGTGCATGGGATTTCCCCAGCAATAATACTGGAGTGAGTTGCCATTTCTCCTCCAGGGGATCTTCCCCATCCAAGGGTCAAACCCATGTCCCCTACATTGGTAGGCAGAGTCCTTACCACTAAGCCACCTGGAAAGCCCATTTTATATATAGCGCATATATATATATATATATATATATCCCAAACTCCTAATTTATCCCTCCCCTCTTTCCCCCTTGATAAGCATAAATTTGTTTTTTGACATCTGTGAGTCTTTCTGTTTGTATCTTTTTCTTATTTCACATGTAAGTGACATCATACGATATTTGTCCTTCTCTTTCTGATTTACTTCACCTACTATGCTAATCTCTAGGCCCACCCATGTTCTGCAAATGTCATTATTCTAATCTTTTTTATAGCTGAGTAATATCCCATTATATGTGTCTCCTGTCTTCTTTATCCGTTTACCTGTGATGGACATTTATCTCCTTTCCATGTCTTCCTTATGTAGATGGTGCTGCATACATCTTCATGTATCAGTTTTCTCTGGAGGCGTATCCAGGAGTGGGACTGGGGCTGCCTGATCATATGGAACCTCCATAATGTTCTCCATAGTAGCTGCACCAATTTACATTCCCACCAATGGTGTAGAAAGGCTCCCTTCTCTACACACGAGGGGGCCTTTCTGCTTTCTAGCAGCATATCTGATAGGTAATCAATTCCCTCTCCTTGAATTTCGTGTCGTTTCAAGCACTAAAGGTCACAGTTGGGCAGCCCAGGCCCAAGGCAGCATCCGCATACAGCCCCACTGCTGCTGCTGCTGCTAAGTCGCCTCAGTCGTGTCTGACTCTGTACGACCCCGTGGACTGCAGCCTACCAGGCTCCTCCGTCATGGTACTGGACTTAAATGCTGGGGGAGGGGGGGGGGCACGCATTGACAGAATGACCAACATGATTTGGGTGTTTAGGCTTGAAACGTGAGGAACCAATAAAGCCTTAACCAAAAGCCCTAAGAGAAATTTACTGTGAATTCTGAACTGTAACTAGAGGCAGATAATATAACAAATAGAGAAAAAGAACTGTATATCCAGAGGTCTAAAACCAAGAAACATCCAAACAGTTGCATCAATAATCTAAAAGGATTTTTAAAAATCATCTTTTGTTGTTTTTTAAGGATTCTGATTTTCCATAACGGTGGTACTAGAGATAAACGGTGGAAATTTTCAACAGTGAAGGGCCTCAATCTAAGTAGTAAGGACAAGAGGCTAACCCTGTTGGGAAAATTGTAGTTCATGGGAAAAACAGTTGTCTGTAGAACTGATATAATGTTAATTTCTCATATGATCATGGTTTAAAGGATTATCTTGGTTAAATCTATACTGGTTAGACGTGTAAATGCTCGTATCATTAGCACACATTAACTGGGCTTCCCTGGTGGCTTAGAGGTTAAAGCGGCTGCCTCCAATGAGGGAGATCTGGGTTCAATCCCTGGGTTGGGAAGATCCCCTGGAGAAGGAAATGGCAACCCACTCTAGTATTCTTGCCTGGAGAATCCCATGGACGGAGGAGCCTGGTAGGCTATAGTCCACGGGGTCACAAAGAGTTGGACACGACTGAGCGACTTCACCTTCACCTTCAAATGATTTCATACATAGTCTCCAGTGTTGGGTTAAGAGTGGCTTGTGAAGCAATTGGAAGCAAATGGTGGCTCAGAGCCTCTCCAGGGAAGACTTGGCGATAAGGGTCTCTCATAAAGAGAGCGAGGGAGAGAGACTGTGTAACGGTTACTGTTACACGTTCACTGCATGGAAAAACAGTTTCCAGAATTATGAATTAATTAACAGCCCAGAATTCTTTCGTTCATTCTTATGAACTATACAGTGAAGGACTGCAATGCATTTTGCATAGCTTACATTTCTTTAAAACTGCTGCTTTCTAAAATTCTCCTGTTCTCACGTTTTGTTGGGGAGCCCAACTACTGATCAGTAGAGTTTCACCCAAGAAATAGCGATTGTTGGACATTTCTGAATTTTTCCATATTGCTTTTTTTCTTATTACATTTATCCTTGATTTGCTTGTGTCCCTGCAAGAATCAGTACCCATCATGAGTAACACTGATACTTATTGTACAACAAAGCCTAAGTTTTTAGCAACTGTAAACCCCTAGAGTTAGGTGTCTCCCTCCTAATCCAGTCATGTATACCATGGCCTTTTCTCTCTTCACACTCAGCAGATTCATCAGGTTATCTGCCTTTAGTGATTTCACTTGCTTGCAGTATGAAATGACTAAGGTTGAGAAAAGGAGAGATTACATTAAACAAAAAATAAACAAGAAAGAACAAGAAAGGAAAACTAAAAGAAACAGCAGCTCCGATGGATTTCTCTGTGAGACTCTCAGGTCTCCTTAAGTGTTTTTCTGTTCTGGCTCTCCACATCCAGCCTCAGCCAAAACGAAGAGATACGGCAGATGCTGTTACCCATTCGCACGGTTCCCAGAGATCCCAGGAGGGTAAAGACCACACAGAAGCAAAACGAAAGGAAGATAAAGCAGGAGAGCTGGGTTCAGTCCCTCGTTTGGGAAGATTCCCTGGAGAAGGGAACGGCAACCCACTCCAGGACTCTTGCCTGGAAGATCCTACAGACAGAGGAGACTGGTGGGCTACAGTCCATGGGCTTGCAAAGAGTCGGACACGACCAAGCGACTTCACTCACTCACTCTCTCACTTTGTCAGCAAGGGCACTTGCTATTCAGCAGAAGACAGTCTTACAGGTGGTAAATTTGCAACTCCTTCTTAATAAAGGATGGAGTAACGATGTCCAGCAAACGATGGCCCTGTCGGGCTGTTCCCAGGAGGTGGCCACTTGCTGTTCTTGTTTCTGCAGATGCCCCTGACAGCCCCAGAGGCGGGCCCCTAAGGTCTCCCTTCAGGAGACAGCCCAGGGTTCACCTGAACCGAGCCCTCCAGATGCTCACAGCCCCTCTGCCTCGTCCCAGACTCATAACGGAACTCAGCAGGGCGCGAGCGCCTGGCCACACTGCCCATCGCTGGGCCACGCCAGAGGCACTGTCTGCTCAGGGCGCCCCGCTGGGCGCTGGGTGGTTGGAGGATCCCATCTGCATCTGGCTGCGGCTATTCCTGATGTCGTATCCTTCAAGGGAGGACCCCTCCCCCACAAATAATCCTCGTGAATTCCTAATTCTGCTCCAACATCTGCTTCCCAGGGAGCCCAACTAACACAGTGCTATAAAAACCGGTGCTGTGCCTGCGCAAAGTGACTTTCCGCACCTCAGTCTGAAGATCAACGTTCCAGAAATTAAAATGTGATGGGGCAAACTAGATACTGAACATAGATTGGATAAACAACAAGGTTCTTCTGTATAGCACAGGGGACTATATCCAGTCTTTGGGGATAAATGATAATGGAAAAGAATATGAAAAAAAAATGTAGATACAAGTGAATCACTTTGCTGGATGGCAGAAATTAAGACACAGCTATAAATCAACTATATGCTGATTTTAAAATCATTTCACACCAAAAAACTGAGTTTCATGCAATTTCAATTAACCACGTTATTGGGCCACATCAAAGGGAATAAACAAGCATCTAAACTTTAACTGTCAGTGAGTGAACCGAGGATTGAAATGCCTTCATCATCATCATCATGATGACACAAACTAATTAGGGCTGTATATAACACACTACTATTTATATTTTGGGGCAAAGCTAAATAATTTTATCTGATGCAAAAATAACAGCAGAGATTTAATAAATCATTCAAGTGATTTATATTGTATCAATCAAAAGGTTTTCTAGACGTATACATTTTAATGAGTGTGTTTTTAGCAAAGAACCTGGCAGGATATTATGCGAAGTGAAATCAAGCAGACAGAGAAAGACAAATATTCTCTGATTTCACTTAAATGTGGAATCTAAAAAAAGCCAACTCATAGAAACTGAGAGTGAAGTGGTGGTAACTCAGGGGCTCAGGGTAAGGGAAATGGGAAGATACTGGTCAAAGAGTATAAACTTCCAGTCACAAGATGAATAAGTTTTGGGATCAAATGGACAGCATGACTATAGTTAACAATCTTGTATTGTATACTGGAACGTTCCTAAGATCTGAAATGTTCTCATCCCAAAGGAAAAAAAACGAAAGATAATTATATGAGGTGATGGAGACATTAACTAACCCCATTATAGCAATCACTTCACAACATACACAGAGCAAATTCTCACCTTATAACTTTAAACAATGGTACATCCCAACTTTACCTCAATAAAGCTGGGGAGAAAAACCAACACACAAAGAAAGTTGTGCCATTTTTTTCTTATTCATAGCCATATCTCCTCACCAGGCATGCCTTAAGTCACCTAAGGATTTTTGTTTTGTTTTGTCTTGTTTTTATTATCAGAAAAGCAAAGGAGAAAAGGAAAGATATAAGCATCTGAATGCATAGTTCCAAAGAATAGCAAGAAGAGATAAGAAAGCCTTCTGCAGCGATCAGTGCAAA